>JAVCKT010001418.1:0-23476 GCA_032273925.1 Rhynchotus rufescens
GGCAGGTGGAGCTGCTGCTGGTGGCCGACACCTCCATGGCGCGGCAGTACGGCACGGGGCTGCAACACTACCTGCTCACGCTGGCCACCATCGCCTCGCGCCTCTACGCCCACGCGAGCCTCGAGAACCACGTGCGGCTCGCCGTCGTGAAGGTGGTGGTGCTCAGCGACAAGGACAAGGGCCTCGAGGTGACCCGCAACGCCGCCGCCACCCTCAAGAGCTTCTGCAAGTGGCAGCACCAGCACAACCGCCTTGATGACGACCACGACGAGCACTATGATGCCGCCATCCTCTTCACTCGCGAGGTAGGTCCAGGTCGGCAGCCCTTGCCACCAAGAGGCCCCACGGGCCAGAGCTGTGCCCAAAGCTGTGTCATGGCCACCTTGGCAGCCCTCTGGTTTGCTGAGTCCAGCACAGTGCCCACGCCAGCAGAGGCCCCAGTGAGCCCAGTGGTGCTCCTGCCATCACCTCCTTGGCCGTCCCCCTGTTGGATTGCTGTGCATCTGGTGGATGAGCCTTTTCTTGTGGCCCTGCTGGGGATAGATGTGGGTCGAGCATCCAATAAGCTGTGTCATCCCTGCCCTTCCTCATCGGCATCTCTGCAAGGTGACCCCCAGCGTGGGCCCGCGGTCTTCCCAACGGCTGCTGTACTGGGCCCGCTGCCAGCGCTGCACAGTGGTGTTAATTTGTCTGATGTAGACATGTCGCCACCAGGGACTGGGCCGAGACTGCCTCCCTTATCTCCATCCGAGAGATGATGTTGCTTCCTTTCCCAGGGAGCTGCTTCACACGCAGCCCCCTTCCTCTTGGGGCCGGGGTCCACATGAAGAGCTGATAGGGCTGAGTTAATCCCCGTACGTGCTATGAGCAAAGACTCTTTAAGAGGGCATGCGACTTCCTTGCCGAGTCTGTTGACATGCTCTTCCCAGCATGAAAGAATAGCTTCGCTACGCTGCAGTCCGACAACGCTTGTGGTTCAGGGCTAGGACGTAAATGTAAACCGCAGGTAAACAGAACTGTGCAAGTCTGGCGCGTCAGGTCCTGGGAAGGGGATGCAGCCTCTCACTTGTTCCTCGAGTGAAAAATGGGCATCCTGAGCAGCTGCAAACCTGACCCTGCCAGTCCTGCCCATGCAGAGTCGTGCATCCCTGCCTGCCCGGCTGTTAATTACTTGCCTTGCCAGAGGTCGTTAAGGGACGTTGCTATAGCGGACATGTGGCAGAGTTTGTGCAATGAGGTTCTTCTGTAAGAATATCCCTTCAGCGGTTTGGGTCTGGTGTTTTTTTAGGTTTTTTTTTCTTACCCCAAGTATGAGAAAAATAACTGCATGACTTTCCGTTAGTTTGAGCTCTCCTGCTTTTCTACATCCTAGGAGGCTGCCAAAAAGGATGCTTTGGATGGTTTGTGGAAGGAGTTGCTCCAGAAGTGGGGGAAGCTCCTGGCTTGCTTTTATAGCTGTAAATAGTTGAAACATTAGGTTCTGTGTCAGTCAGGTATCACTTGTGCAGCAGGAACCTTTTTTTAGCAGTTTAAAACTCATTGCTCTAGTTTGCAAGCTTTCTTTTTTTTCTTTTTATCATTATAAACTGGATGAAAACAGGCTCCCTAGGCCGAATCAGAGTGCTCTTCCTTTTTACTATAAACAGTCCTTTTAATGGGTTATTAATTAAGCCTGGTCCAGAATCCATCGCTCTTTCATTAAAGAGCGTCTTGCTCTACCAGTATTCCCATTATTTCCATGGAGTTCATTACGATTCAGAGACTCTTAGGGGTGGCAAACTGTGAATCTTAATGTTAATTATTGAGAATGAGTGTAATGCATAGCTATGTAACAACACTTGAAAGTTAGCTTAGACTAAGATAGAGTGTGATTTTGAAGTGCACTTGCTTTACAGATCATTATCTTTAATTCTTTGCATGAATGGCCTTGCACTGGAATAAGAGTGCAATAATCAGCAATCTACTTGAAGAGATTCCCAAGTACTCCTTCACGTGTGTGTAACTCCTATATTACATAACTCCTGTGTTTGGTCACCAGATAGCATGATTTAGTATAACTTAATCGACCGTAGTGGTTTGTTGCGTGGAGAAGCAAGCTCTTTGGCCTTCATTGGTCCAAGCTGTGGGACTCATTGGCGCGGCCTGAGAAAGGTGTTTGACTCAGTAAGCACAAGACCTGGTGGTTTCTTACTGCATGCATTCATGGATATTCTTCATAAGGACTATATATGAATCCACATCATTTCTATATGCTTACCCTCAAAACGAGTCTGTTGCCACATACCAGAATATAAATATTAAAGGATTAAAGAACGAAAAAGGATCAGAGATGCTTCCCATAGAAAACAGGCCCATTTTGAGCTACAGAGAGATTTTTTCCAGTTTAGCTTTTCAATGAGAGTACCAGCAACTGGCAGGAGGATCCAACTTTTACAACTATGTTTTGAACGTGTGAAGTTCGTTGCTTAGCTACCAGACGCCAAGCCATTGGCTCCCTCCGTGTTTTGATGGGCTCTGAATACCGTCAAGCTAATTTTTGTACATCCAGATGTCTTTTTCTAAATGGCTTGTTTTTCAGGCATGGAGTTAAAGTGTGAGGTACATTTTCCATCCTTGTTTACTAACTGAGGCCACCTTGAACTCCGTGTCTCTGCGTCAACAGAATAATATTTACAAATCATTTGTCAGCTGAACACATGTCTTCAGCTGCATGTAACTGTTTTTGTATAGTTAGAATCCAAATTATGCATGCTTGTTCCCATACAGGTGTCTAATATAATAATTATCTTCATTCTGGAGAAACATTTACTTGCATGTTATTTTTGACACCAAAAGACAAATGAATAAGCACTGATAGACTGAATACACTATCAGCTCTCTTTTGCTATAAAATTAGCACCAGCAGTTCAAATTATCATCATTATCAGTCATATTACAAATATTTCCCACGCAAAAATATATTTTTTGGTCTATATGTCATTTGATAATGACTTTAAAGCAATCATACTGCAGAACAAAAAGTAAATAATAAATAAATATGGATATGTTTGGTTTGGATAGTGCAGATGAAGTGTGTTTAAGCTATTTCAACATTGATTCCCACTACATATTGCTATCAGTGATGGCAAGGATGGCAAGTATAGCTTGGCAAGTATTAATTAGCTGTAGTGAATTGTACTCTGCAACTACAAGAAAAAATACAGTAACTTGTCAGCATTATTACTTGTATAAAACCTGCAAAAGGCACAGACGTTATATATCCCTAAATAGTGCAGAAACTCAGCTGGGTTACATGATGTATATTTTAAATTCTCAATAATTAATTTAAATTCTCAATATTATTTAAATTATATTTTAAATTCTCAATATCTAATGAAGAAAAATATATTTTCCCAGTGGTCTTGAGCTGCCATTTTTACCCATTATTACCAGTATCAAGTTTAATAGAGGACTGGGTTTTTTATCACTAAAAAAAATATCATTGAAAGTGATTTTTTTTAATAAATTCTGTAAGAACTCTCATGTAGGTGGGTTGATCTTAACAGCCTCATACAGGAATCCTCTGCAGTTCTTGTTTCAGTTCTTTTATTGTATTTGACAATAGTTATAAACTGTTAGGCCATGTGCATCCTTGGTGTGTCTAACACAGACCTGGACATGGTAATGCAAGGAGTTAGGTTATCTGGTGGCCATATGGGTCCTCCTTACTGTGTGTCATGGAAAGGAGTAAGAAGAGCTTGTGGGCCGCCTTTCCCTTGGAGACTAGCTCACCTTGTTCTCAATGCCGGTAAAGTCAACAGAAAATTTACAGTGTGGTCCATTTCAAGCGTTTTGATTGTGAGCAGTTCTCCAAAGCTGGAAACAAGCTATTTTCTGCCTTAATTTTTTTTTTATTGATGAAAAAAAAATGTATGACGGATTAACTGCCACAGTAAAAACATCCGTTATATATGAATTGCAAACTGTGCTAGTACTCAAACTGTTCTTTTCTGAGGTCAAACCTTCCCTGTAATTATCCTGTAGCATTCACCCAATCTCTTTCATTAGCAACCCTTAGTTAAATTTCATGCTTCTAAAAGCATTTGGACAAAACCCAGTTCTCTTTCTATCTTTTCTCTCCATTTTTGGAGTATATGAAATTTAAAATAGTTATTTCTCCCAGCAGATACAGGCAGCAAGAACAAGAAAAAAATACTCTCCTAAATGCTTGCTAGTACAGCAATAGTAGCATCTTGCCTGGATCTAACCAAAAAGTTCACACTAGGGCAAAAGGCCACTGTCTGCCTGTTTCTACACAGTAATTGTATGGATCTTGTATGTGTAATTTAGTTTAACTGTCCATGTGACACTGCTGTTGAAATTGAACCTTTGGGTTATCCCAGCTCAATAGATGAAAATTTCATTGAGGAGAGCGCATGCTTTCTTTGGTTCTGGTTCATTCATTTCCATTTTCTTTGTTTTCCTTCCTAATATTATCATATCATGACAATTTCCTTCCTAATATTATCATATCATGACAATTTACTGTATTAGTAAAGTAAGTCAGTGTACCAACTGTCAATAGAACATTTTTTCATTGATATTTACTGCTATTACTCTGAAAAAGTTATAATGTGATGTCCTTCCTACTTCTGTAGGTTTTTCACTAATCTTATTGCAACTCTAAGACCTTTAGAAGATGTTTCTGGGGAAAAAAAAGAGTGGCACTTTATTTGTATGGTAGAACAATCATGGTCCATAAGAACCTATTGAGATGATGTGAAGTTTTTCCAAAAAAGAATTACAGGTTAGGCAAATTACATGTTTTTCATTCTCATTGTCTCAGTCAGCCTAGCTGGAATCCTTCCTCGCTTTACAGTGATGGTCCATCTTTCTCCCTGGTGCCTTGATCTGGATGACCCTATGAGCAAACACACATTTGAACATCATTTGGTTTCCAGGAGCAAACCACGCTCCTGAAAAGCGTTTCAGGAGCGCAGCTTTTCACAGCAGGCTCCCTCGAGGGCCATGTTCCTCCATCTGGGCTCTTACGGTCACTGTTTAAGTTTCATGCTATCGGTTGAGGGATAAAACAGATCATTCCCTTATTACTTTGTTCAAATATCTAGCAGTATTTTTTTTTGACTGTTGATTTCAGTTTTGTATTTTTTTTGCCTTCCAGACAGAAGGCCCTCTTGGGGCAATATCAATAATCCTTTCTTTTTGAATAAACTGTGGTCTTGCTGTATTCTTTTTAGGAATGCTTTTCTCAAAATGCACTGTTTAATGTTTCAGAAAAGTTAATACACTTTCACCTACTTTCTGCAGTTGTGCACAGGAGGCTCCATTTGTAGATCCCAAATACTGCATGACTGCACCCTCATTTTATATATCTGTGGCTGAAACACTTATGCAGGAAATCGGAAAGTCATATTAATTCCTTCCTCCTCTTGAAGGATTTCAAATCCGTATCGCTCACCTCCCCAGAGAGGTCCTTAGCTAGGAGACTGGAAGCTGTTCCAGGTGTTAAGGAAACTTTCCACTGCTCCGACTGAAGCTGTGTCACTATTTAGCAAGTAATTCGAGATTCATTTGGTGAGAAAGAGAGAAATCATGGCCTGAAACTGCTATTGGAGTGCCCTGCTTAGAGCAAAAAGGTCTGTGGTCCCCCAAGCACAGGAAGAAGTCTGTTTCTGTAATTTGCAAAGGACTGTTCAGTGTAAAATATAGAAGCAGTTTGAGGAAGAGGAACCAAAAATGAAGTCTCCTCACCAAGTGTCGCAAGCAGTAGCTCCAGTCTGATTCATGGAAACCTTGGCACACAGGCAGCAGCAGGAGTTCAAAGACCCATCAGACCTTTTCCATGGAGCTAATGTGGTAGTTAGGATGCTCTTCTACGGATCATGCTTCCGAATGCCCTCATCCACCACATGAATTTGAAGCTGGCTCACCATCTTACTGGGCAAAGGCTTTACCCGCTGGACCCTTGTGAAGAAACCAGAAGCAGACAAGCAAACGAGCACAGGTGTTAGCTGTGCTTTGAGATGAGGCAATGTACAACTGTGTCTGCTATCCGAAGTTTCTTTTAGGTGTGATCGGAGTATGCCCTTTGGCTTGCCCTCCCTTGGAGACAGAGCCTGAAGAAATCTCGTGTATTGGGACCCTCATGAGGCTTTGGTATAAGCTAAGGGCTCAGTACTGTAAAGCAGTGGCGCTTTGCGTCCCGTAAGGTCACACACTTCAAGCACTGTGAAGGATACATAACTCAATGACCAGAGCACGTGTGAGCCAATTGCTTATTGCTCCAATTCCACCCTAACTGTCCTTGCTGGTGCTCAAATCCTGTTTTGGATGCAGGCCACAGGCTCCGGTCTAATATGAGGTTTCACTGAACAATTTATTCTTGTTTCTAAGCTGACTGCACAAATTCAAAGAATTTCAGGTAAAATAGATTAACTGCTTCAGTAGGGAACCACGACGGTTATCTTCATTTGCTACTGTGCCACGTATATATGGCAGACAGCCAACTGTTCTTGATGTGCTTAGGAATGCCAAGAAAACTTGGACTTGAATAAGCTGTCTAATTAACTACCAGTCTTATGATGTACTGCTCATTTTCCCTAAGTCACTCCGTTGCCAAAGCTTAAGGCATCTATTGTCTTCCGTGTAGCAAATGCATTTCCTTTCCATTCTTCTGTTTTGAAGCTACTGTAATCTAGATCAAAGGCCAGACTCTGCATTCCTTCTTTGGAAATATAGAGAAACACTTATTCTTAAATGCTTCTACCATTATTTGGAGATAATTAAATGAGATCTGAAAAAATGATTAACTCTTTAAATAGAAGCTATACCCTCATGGTGAAATATTTGTTGGAAACCAATTTTAGCACTCATGTGAGCCCCTGCTTTCTTAGTGTATTTGCTGGAGTTTTAAAAAATTGAAGAGATCCACATGGATTTATTAGATGGCAACACTACACCAGGACCTGTTATTAAGCAAGAAGTGATTTTCAAGGACAATAAAAACCTTTAATGTACTCCCAGAAACTTTACTTCGTTGAAGTCTGAGATTGCTTTCCAAGACTACTCAAGTTATTGATGCTGGTAACAAACTTCCTATGGCCAATAAGGCTGCAGGAAGTGTAAGTCAAAAGGAATGTTACCCTAAAGATTTTAGTCAGTGAAAGTGTTAGCAGGTTTGGTTTTCAATAACATCCCTCAAAATCATGCTGCTGGGAAAGACTGTATAACCAGGGAATAGTGAGTTAAGAAAGAAAATACTTGAAAGCAACGTTTCCACCATTTGTTTCACGGATGTCACTTGATGTGCTTAAATGTGTATATATATACTTAAATGTGTATAATATATACCATGTGATCCTATAAATAGAATTAGATTAAGCTCAAATTATGTAGAGGGACAAGAAAAAAATAAGAATAAATGAGACTGTGAGCTGAGAACACAATGGGGCAGTCTTTAACTCTGAGATCTGCCTAAGTGAATATTGATAATGTGGATGTCCACTTAAAAGATACATCCTTGTGCAGTCACGGAGCACTGAAGTCTACAGAGAAAACCTGGTGTCTCTGTGCACACTCCCTTTTCAAAAGTTAGCCAGCCTGTTACCTGTTCCATTGGCCCTCTCCATTGCTGGGGGAGCAGAGCCAGCCTGAAGGAAAGGCACCTTTCCCCTTCCCCTGCCCATTGCTCTTGGTGCACATGTAATTTTTCTCCTCTCCTGCAGCTTGCAGAAGATCTGTGGTCCCAACTTCTTCCCATTATCTGAGTACAACTATATTCCACCTGCCTGGGTGTGTTCAGAGGAGCAGGGAACTTTGCAGAAAAATGGTTTTCAAAATCACTTCAGCTTTGGGATTTTGTGGTAGTGACCAGGAAGTAATATTGCCCTTCCAGAATTTTTTTTTTATCTCACCTCAAGTTAAGTTATGCCTAAAGAAGGGCTTAAAAAAAAAAAAAGAGTAAAACTTTGTTCTGTCTCAAATCAGCTGTTAGGCAAATAACAGTTGCTACCTGGAAAGCTATTAGTAAGACACTGAACTGTTTAAATATATGTCATACTTCAGAAAATTATGAAAATGGAGAAATGATTTGATGAAGTAACTGAAATTCTGAAAAAAAACAGGGTATGCAAGGTGATGTAGTGTTAGTAACATATAAAATGAAAAGGAACAAAATATTCCCATATCCTTTATTTCTTGCATATATACATTATACACACATACAAAGACTTATATACATAGCTGTCTTTTGATGTCTGATGAAAGTGGTGTAATCTTGGCTCTGTGCATAGCTTTGAGAATTTTAAGAGTAATATTAATACCAAGCTGCGATCAATGGATGGCTGATTACTGTTACAATTCCTGTCGTAATTTTACACACTCACAGTTGCAATCAGAATTGACACTAACAGAAGTATATGCAATTGCCTACTTAGAAAGATGATACAATTTTCATTATTCTCATGTCATCAAATCAAGTCACTCATAAAGAGGTCCTGCTGTGTTTGTGTAAATGCTGGTTCTGATACTGCCAGGGCTGCTTCTTCTGTGTAGATGAAATTAAGACATGCACTGGTCTAATACTACCATGTGCTAAGATAACTGTACCCATCCTGGGAGCTTACTGATGTAAATGTGTGAGTAAAAAATGACATTCGAGATAGATGCAAAAGTAGCCCAAATGACTCAGAGTCTGCATGCAGAGAGAAGGCCTGAATTAATGTATTTTGTATCATGTTTGCCTCTATCTGCATGAGAACAATTTGGACCTCCTCCAATAATGTGCTTTCTTTCTGATTTACGTGCTTTTTGGTACTACTGTAAGAATTGCAGTATAACAGCTTGTGTGGATCAAGTTAAAGTTACAGTGATCGACTTCCTGTGTAGTTTACTTGCTTAGAAGATCAGTTGTATCACCATAAGAAATGCTTATATTGGTATTATGCCCCTATGTGTTTTTGTGTGTTATTACTTGACTATTCTACTATAGATAAACTACTTAAAATTACTCTATGTCAAAGGTACCCTTAGTTTCAAATGGCCTGATTCAAGTGATGCTTTAAGGGCTAATTGGATATGAACCTAACCAAATGTAACAGGAATTTAAGTATTGCCTCTTCTTTGTAGAGTATACCTAGAGGATGAGACACTACAGTAACATAACTTTGCTTAGCACCTATTCCAAAATTGATCCAGAGGTGTTAGAAAGGGTAGTAATTATATTTTCCCATGTGAAACTTGAAATACATTATGTCCTTTTAAAAAAAAGAAATGAAAAGGAGCTTCGATTCCATTTACCCTCTGATAACCTAAAGAGAGCCAGTGACAAAGCCTGGAGCAACATCTTGATATCCTATTAGGATAGCAAGAGTGGGAACTAATAGGTCTGGAGAGGATTCTGGAACAAAATTCCATTCATATTATGTGTATTTCCAGAGTGGAAGTTTGTTGTGGTGGTGGTGGTGTTCTTTTGTTTGTTTTGGTTTTGTATTTTGTTTGTTTGTTTAACCCATGAATTATACCTGTAAAACAGGGGAACTGAAATATTTTAAGCCTCAACCTTATCTTTTGTCCATTGGTGCTCCAGCATTTAAATCTTGGCATTAACTAAGCTTCCAGAACAAAGTTGCCAGACACCTCTACATCTTAAAAGCAAAAGAACTAATCCTGAAATTCTTGCTCTTCTTATGTAGTATTGCTATATTATTTCTTTATTTTGACTTGAAATGTCCTTTATTTCATCTTGAAAAAATATCCATTTACAATTTTCTCTATTATGTAAAGAGATGTTTTGCATCTGTGAATTCAGTGTGTTTATTTTCAACTTCAGTGGAATTTGAATTCATACATTTTCAGGTTTGTCTTAGATCAAAATTGTCATGAGTGCATCAGTGAACAATTTTTACCAGGAACCTCACTCTGTCTATCTCTTATTGAGATGAATTAGTTGTCATGAAAGGAATGCTTCCTGATAGGAGATCTGAAGGAAAGAGAGCCTTAACAATACATTGAAGCTATCTTTAAGGGGAAGAGGCAGTCCTCAGAGAGATCATTTTGATAAGGACATTTGATAATACCGACGTGTCTTGGAAATTACGTTTTCATGCAGTTATAGTGAAATGTTTAGGCATGTTGCAGATAGGCATGATATCTTCTTTTCCTTTTCAATAAAAAAAAAAAAAAAAGAAAAGAAAAAAAAAAAAAATAAAAAAAAAAAAAGAATGTGTCCAGTCAGTTGCAATTAGTGTTCTTCCATCTGCTTTAGGAGAAATATTATTACTGGTAATTAAAACATAGTATGTCTGACCAAAGCTGCTCTATTTTTATTTTTTCTTTCTTTATTTTTTGTTTCTTGGAATGGAAAAAAAAAAATCAAAACCCTAATGTTATCTGCATGGTTTTTAGGGATGCCCCATACCTACTGATAGAGACTGTGCATGATAGAGACTGTGCAATCCAGTTCCACCTGTAAGACTCAGAATCAAGCGGCTTCCCATGCTCTGCCTTATCCCTGCCTCTGAAGCAACCTTTGAAAAATGCTTGCATACCTGGTGGGTTGGGCAATACACTGTTGATCATTGGTAAAGCGATGGCTTTACAGGTGTGGCGTCAGGTTTTGCTGCATAACAATCACTTCTTTAGGCACAAGATTAAGGTTAGACTTTCAAAAGAGAGATGATGTCCTAGTCAGAGGACTCTGAAGCTTTCTCTCTGTGCCTTGCATCCCCTCCTGTAAATAGATACAATCTCTCTTCTGTCGTCCATGAAGAAATGTTTTTACTGCACGTATATTCAATACTCAGCACAGTGCAAGTGCATTCACCGCAGAAATACAAGTCTAACTAACATTAATTACAGGTTCTATCCGGATCTCATAATGAGAAGACTCCTGCTGACTTTAGCAGGGGTGGGATTGTGTTATCATGCTTTTAAACATCACTAAGATCTTTAGATGGGAGCTAATATTGCTGGGGGTTTTTGTTTTGTTTTGCTTTTCCCTGCTCTGCTATTTGCAAAAGGCTGATTACTAACTTGTTGTTACCTGCCAGTGTTAAAAATTTATTTTAATGATTTTTTTTTTCCTTTCCTGGGCAGGATTTATGTGGGCATCATTCATGTGATACTCTGGGAATGGCAGACGTTGGGACCATATGCTCTCCTGAGCGCAGCTGTGCAGTGATTGAAGATGACGGCCTCCATGCAGCTTTTACAGTGGCTCACGAAATTGGTATGCAGTGCCTTTTCTGTTCCCTTGCCAAATCAAACACTTGTAACAGCTGCATTAGTAACCAAAATACTTCACAATTAATTCCAGATTTCCCCTGGTCCAGATACTCGCTTGGGGATTAAGGCTGTATACATATGCACTTCAGGGTTAACTAATAAGGGATCAGAAGGCAAATGAAGGTGCACAGTAGGTGTTTCCTTTCTGACAGTGTCATTTTTAAGCAGTAGTTGAAGTGAAAATTCAAAGGCTGCTGCTACTGTCCAAAAATGTCAATATGTGTCCCTGTTGGGAAAGCGTACGAACTGTCCATTACAATGAACATGCATTTAGTCCATATACAGTGGAAAATAACTCATTTTCTTGAATGACTTGTATAGTCGTTTGTTTTGAAACATTTCCTTGGGATGGTGATGATGTGTTCCCTGCAGTGAAGAGTTTAGTGGAGAAAGCAGCACTCAGATCTTTTTCATAAGTGCACAGAAATTCTAACTTTATGGCAAAGCATGGTACTAGTGCTAATCCCAGAGCCAATGAAACAGTTTGTAGGTGATAGAGGTTTTGTCAGAAGAACTATTTAACTGTGTCAGATTCAGCCTTCATGTACAGTAATTTGCTGTAGAAGCCTTGCATGTCTTCTGAAGAAGGATTGGAGGCAGACTTAGTGATGGAAGAAAGCTTTTTTTTTTAGGATATTGCCTCTGCCATGATATATTTCTGCAGAGAGGCTGCTACTGTGTTGGTTGGTTTTAATTTATTAACATTTCAAGAGCTGTGTTCACAAGAAATATGTATGAGGGCTATTCACTTTGGTGAGTGAACAGCAATTTAAAAGTGGAAAACCATCTCTTTTTTTTTATATAACATTCTTGGAAGGAAATAACAAGGAAAGGGGCACTTTTAGAGAGAGCCAGTTTCTGAATTGCCTTGTACCTCATGCCAAACCAAAGTAAAGTTTGCTTTGGGAGTATCATTGCAGTAGTTAAGTTTTCAAGTGGCTAGCAGGTAAAGCCTTGGAGTTCTGTGCTGGCTATATACCTGTCTCAGCAATCAGAGGTTACCAAATCTGAAAAAGTATCTAGCATCAATGTTCAGTGATCTGAACTCTACTATTTTTACATTGCTACAGTGTAAACCTCCTGGTGGTTGGAGAAGTAATTTACTGGAAGGGTCATTTGTAGCATGAAATTATGAAATACCGTGTCAGAAAGTTTCAAACCTGAAAGTTTCTTAATAAACAAGATACTTTGGTAATAAGAGAAAGCCATCTGAAATCCCTAATTCAGAGCATTTGGAGCTAAGTACAGCAATGAGTTGAACATCATATATGTTTAGTGGCATCAGCACTCTAAACTCTAACACTCTACAGCTAATGACCTATCACAATCCTGCTCTTGAATTGGGGCAAATTGACTGACAAACTTAGCCTGTTATTCAAAGACCAGTCTGCCTGACAGACTGCTTGTATCTTCTTATCTCCAGAAGTGGTACATATTGCCAAAGATTAGTGGATATCAACGAGATTGGATGAGGGACCTTCTTACAATGCTAATATTGATCTGTCTATTGTGTGATGAGGTTGTTAATGTGACTCAGCTACTGTTTTATCAACCATAAATACCCTTTTGAATATATTGAAAATGAAAGGGCACCAATAAGGTCAATAAAGACAGAGGTGAGCAGGAAGTAGGCATATTATTATCTCAAGCTTCCCACAAAGAAAATGTAAATACAAGTGAATTATTTTTAGTGAACTCAAAGCACATTTTTGAAGAAAAGTCAGTTTCATACCTAGAAGTTTTCAGGAATCCATAAAAGCTATAATTTTCAATATAAAAAAAAAAGGCAAGAATTGAAGCAGTTGGATAAATAAGTACCCTAATGGACAAAAAAACTCCAATTTGAGGTTGTTTAAAATAACATCCTTTTTTTTTTCTTCACCATAAGTTTTTAAGAAAGAGGGGGTGTCAAGTCACAGATTGATTTTTGTGTGTGTGGCCCGAAGTGGGAGAAGTTGAGAAAAAAACATAGCTAAAATTGCTTATTTTGAGTACTTACATTAAATTAAAGGTCAAGAACGGATGAAAAATAAAAGTGTGGCATGGATACCCTTTAGTTAAGCACTTTGGGAAAAACCTTGCTTTATTTTGGTTGGAGACCAAATTTCTTCCTACAATCCTGGAATCTTAAAAGTCCCTCCTGTCCTGTGGGTAGGGTGTAGCTTTCATTTTACAGTAACTGAAATTCACCTTGCAGAGCAGGAGATGCCCTGCAGGCACAGGGGCCTCTAAGGGCCATAGACCTAGCTGCTCCTTTCTGTCTGTCAGATGAGTAAGGGAAGCAACTAAGCAAATTCGAGTCACTGTCTACAGCTTTTTAAATAGCCCTATTATGTGTGGCCCTATAGTAGATGAAGCATTGTTAACATGGACTTGATCCAAGAATGGTTGTATGTCCTCCCTGTAACTTCAAGGGGATCTGTACCCTCCAGTTTCCTCAGTGAAGGATTCAGGAACATTTTGAAGATCATATTCTTTCTCTGGAGGACAACCAAAGTAAATGGAACTGCAGCTCAACCTAATGGGATGATGCACAGTCCAAGGTTTCAGGTTGAGTACATGGAAAAGAAGACAAAAAGCAGCCCACTACAGAATAAAGACCGTTGCTTCTGCTGCCAGGGTTCCTATCACATGCCTTAGATGTTTATTTTATTCCTTCAAATAAATAGATAAATTTTGACTAGTGATTTTGAAAGGAAGAGTATGAATGAATGTCAGCATCAGTCAAGATCTCCAAAGAGCTGGAAATAAAAGCGTGGAAAGAAATAGACACAATCAAATTCTTTCAACACTGGTTAGCTGACAGTTGATAAGATATAGTGACTCATCTGTAACAATGGACAAGGACCTGACCTGAGTCTTGTCGTAACTGCATGTAGGAAAATTTGGAATGGGTTGTGTCAAGTGCAGAAAATGGGAATAATACCAAAAAAAAAAAAAAACCCTTTTATCTCTGAAAGCAATAATCCAGTTAACCCCAGTTATCCCTAGAGTAAAAGGAATCAATGCAAATAGCATTAGTGCTGTTTTTTTAAGTCATAGCCTATAAAAACAGTTTGGCACTAATGCTGAAGCCATGGTTATTTTCTTGCTGGTGAAATGCTATGATCAGTGTGTACTGCCATCACAAAAATAGTTGTCACTACTGTAGCTCTACCATCACAAAAGCACTTTTTTACTAGCATGCTGTACAAATAGAAAGTGAAATAAGGTGACAATCCCACATTTTATAGAAATGATCAGGAAGGCCAAACCAATGTATTAGTCGTATGCCATAGGTTAACAACATATAGTTTGATGGAAGTGACACCTGAAATGGAGTTACTCTTTTGTTGCAGTTTTAAAACACCTCGATTAAAACAAAACGATTTTGGGAGCAGTTATATAGCAAACCCTTCTTCTGTAAAGAAAACTATTTTAAAAGTAGTTTCTATTGGAGAGGCAAGCGGAAAGCTTTTTATGTATTCAAGCTTCTGTATTATTTTGGCTCTGTCAGTTTGGAGTTCATTTCCTGAACATTTCTACCTCAATGAAGGCTGTCGAGTCTTCTGGATTCTTGCCTGAACTCATGAGTTCAGCTCCATCTTATGCCATATTGGTGTTTTTTTGTGAATTTAAGGCCTCCTTAGCTTTACCAGGATATCTAAATGAGTTTGTGCATGGTATGTAGGCATTGCCTGAGTCTCTGTGATCATCAGCCCATGATCTGTAAAATAATGATGCTTCATTGCTTCACACACCTCCCTAGTTCACAGAGATGTCTAAAGAAAAGCATTAAAGAACCCATGACTGCCCTTAATCTTAGCATTTATTTAACCTTTTTCCGTCTTCTGTTATGTGATCGTGCTTGTATCTTGCTCTTCTATATATCATCAATTAAAATAACTGCCAAGAAATAAAAGTAGTTAGATTTAATACTTATTCTAGTGCTCAATTTTTCCTCTTTTTCTTGTTTTTGTTGAGATTTTGATCCTTTTGCAATGTTGATATATAACGCAGCCTGTGTGCTGCCTAAAGATAAGCATGATATAATGTCATCAAAAGACACAGGCGATCAAGTTAAAGTTGGTGCTTAACATCTCTTCCGACAGGATATACGTTATACATTACAGCTCCATATTTCATAGCCAGAGTTTGCCTTTGGGGATGCAGCAGTGTTTAGAAGCTTCTACTGACTTCAGCCCCTGCTGTGCTGGAGTCCCTCATGCTTCAGTGCAGACAGGCCACATCCTAAAGGGCTTATCATCTTCAAAAACAGAAAATGAGAAGAGTTCAAGAGAAAGGAAGTAGAGCTACTGCTTGTTCTGTCAATATGTAAGTGGGGTATGGAGATTCAGTGATCTGCCCCAAATCACATAGGAAGTCCCAGGGAAAGCCAAGAATTAAACATGTCTCTTGAGTTTCAATCTAGTCCTTAAATACAAAAGCATTCTTCCTGTAGTCTCTAAGCAGGCAAAGCTCTGGCTTTGTTCAGTGTAGGTTACATTGACCTAATGATTTGCAAATGTATTCTTAAATTATATGTATCGTTGTTCTTTCCATCAGCCTCACAGAACACTTTTCATCTTTTTTTTTTTTTTTTAAATAAGAGATATAGAGAAAAATCTGCCTTTTTGATCAGAGTCTTAGTGTTCATTTGACCTTTTGCAAAGTTCCTATTTCTCTGTTATGTAATCACACTGGCATGCTCCTCCTGTTTGTATCCTCCCGAGTAATATGGTTTACTTATATTCTTTCCAGTATTTTATTTTTAGAATGTAACTTAAAATTTGTTACTCAGAGCTAATTAAACTTCCATTTGTTAATTTTCTTTATCTTCTTTCATGTGATTTTAGTATAGAGAATGAGATTCTCTGCTAGAAAATCTAGTAGATTGATACTCTATCAAGTCACTTTAGATATCACTCTAAATATCACTCAATCTATATCTAGTAGATAAGATACTCTATTAATGTAGAGATGTTAGTGTAGAGAATGACTGAAGTGGGACATACAAACAATTTTCAAATATGTAAGAATATTTGTGAAATTGCAAGTAATAAATCATTCTGCATGTCCACCTAGGGCAGCAGAAGGGAATATGTCCTTTAAACTGCAGCAAGGGACATTCACTTTCAAGTTAGCCAAAATCATCTAACTATGGGGACAGTTAAGTACGGGAGCAAACTGCTTGGGGAGGTTGTGTCATCTCCATCACTGGAGATTTACAGGAGAAGCCTTAGTAAACGTGTCTCACATCACTTCTCCTACCTTAAGGCAGAGAGAACTGGATTTTCTGCACTCACAGCCTCGTTTTCTGTGGTTTTGCGACAACTTCCTCTCCAGCTGTATTAGATATGTGTATACTTAATGCCAGGAACTATATAGAAGCCTAAAATAGAGAATAATGTGTTTAATACTAAAAATTTTTCAACATACCATTATTATTGTGGCATTCGTTATTGCCGAAGGCAAAAATATCAGGAGAGCTGTGCACAAAGTTTAGTGCATTATTACACAGCGTAATTGTATGTGAATGAACCATTGGAAAAGGGGGGTGCTTAGGGAGGTCCTAGGGAGGACTCCTGGGTCATTACTTGGACACTTCACAGAACTATATTATCTTGAATTCAACATATCATTATGTTGAATTCTGAATGGCTTGAAAATAGTTGCTCAAAGCCTGACCCTGAAACAACGCTCTGAGCCTTCTATAGAAAGAGGGCCTTGCCTGTCATGTCTAACCTCATACAATCTTTCTGTCTAACCACAGGGCTTTGACCATTCTCCAGAAGAAACTAAAGCCAAGAACAATGTGACTGCTATTTAAGTAGAAGTCTTACTTTAAATGAACCCAGAAAAGTCAAAAAATACTTTCTTTGTCTAGTTTCATGTTTTACCTCATGCAATTATTTTGTATACAGTCAGTGTAATTAAATTCACAGCCATTTTTGTGTTTGCCACTGCTGAACAAGCAGTCCTTTGATTTCCAGGCTGTCAAGATAGAGCAGATAAGAGCAAGCTTCAGACTCAGCAGAAACAAATCTCCTGTAGTCCTCTGTCGCAAGAGGCATATATTGGCAAGACCACATTTAAAATGATGATCTGGCTTTCATGCTACTTTCTGTTCATGACTAATGAAGTTTAGACAAACATCTAGGTAACTATAATTAAGCAGAACTGATTTATTTTAAAAAGAGAGAAAAAAATTGTACTCATCAAAACCTTCTCTGAAGACACATATCAAGAAAACCAATTCCTTCTTTTAGAGCCTTTTTCAAAATTCTGTTTAAAATTCTGCTTGTAAAAGCATCTGGATTAAGACCTCATAAAAATATCCCCGTTGGTTAAGAGGAGAAGATAAGCACTCAGCATAAAGTCTTTGTGAGAGGTGAAGAGTAACTGATGTTTCAAAACACAAACATGAGCTTTGCAGGTGGTTGCTGGTTAATGACAGTTTAAATTTTGGCTGAAAATTCTTGGCTTACTCAAGAATATTTTTATTAACTTGTAATATTATATATAATATATAATAATTCTTCCACATGTGATATTAAACCTAATCTTTTCTTAGTGAAGCTGAGACAGTTTGTAATGGTTCTTGTATGGAAAAATGTAGAGATAGAAGGATAAATGCGATGATTTAGGAAAATTGAATCCCTAGGTTCTGAATATACATGAGCTTTTCTGTATCTACCACTTACTTTTAAGTCTGAATAGGGTAGGAACTTTTACCTTCTTACTGGCTATAAAGCATTTCTGACAGAGAAGTGAGAAAATTAAAAGTAAAATTCTCAACCAGAGACTTAAGGAAGTGACTCAGACATATCAGGATCTTTGCTTGAGTTTTGCTGTCTCAGAAGTTTTCTGGAGTTGTGCTAATTTTGCATATGAGTAACCTCCTGAAAACATGCATTAAATTAGGGCCTGAAATGTCATAACGTAAGGCCAAATATGCCACGCGAGGTATCAGTGCCTCTGCAATCTTAAGGGGACTGAAAATGAACCTGAGTCTTGTCTCATATTTCAGAACTATCGTTGTTATCAATGAGAAGTGCACTTTGCAAATGTTCTTCTTTGTGAGCTGCAGTGATGTGAAATGGAAATCACCATATCCCACTTTTTGTATAAAATTGATACTTCTACATGCCTCACAGAAAAGGATAGTGGATGTAGCACAGACCTCCGAGACCACATATTTTAATGATTACTTGAGAATCAGTAGATATAGTGTCTCCAGTTGCCTAGTCTGCACTGCTTGTACAGAGCTTTGTCTGCAAATCTACTCTCAAGCAGAGTTTATGATCTCCCTCAGAAGCCTGTTATAACATGCCATTCTAGTAGAAGTTTGTTTCATATAAAATCTGCAGGACTGGTAAATGAACATAGAATCATGGAATCATAAAATGCCCAAGGTGGGAAGGGACCTCAGAGGTCACCTAGTCCAACCCCCCTGTTCACGCAGGGTCACCTAGAGCACGTGGCACAGGGCTGCATCCAAGTGGGTTTTAAAGATCTCCAAAGAAGGAGACTCCACAACCTCTCTGGGCAGCCTGTGCCAGGGCTCTGGCACCGTCACTGTTAAGAAATTTTTCCTTAAGTTCCTGTGGAACTTTTGGTGCTTCAGTTTGTGGCCATTTCCTCTAGACCTGTTGCTGTCCACCAGAGAAACGAGACAGACCCTTAGACAGACGAGGCAGACAGACCTCAGTTTGTGCTGTGGGAAGCTTGTGCTGATGGTTTGTTGCTCTTTCAAAGAATTAAAATATGTCTTAAGAGCCAAAGGATGGTTAATTAAAGAAAGCCCTAAGTTTGGAATTGTAACCAGTACCAACAGGCCTCAAAGTGATCCGGTAAGCCCGAGATTTGATTCCACTATGCACCGCTCACCTTCTTGTCTGGAGACCACAAAGGCAGGAGCAGCTGCAAACTGTCATTTCCACCTGGTGGAGACCACAGGCTGTTCAACAGCTTCAAACTTAACCTGAGCGTTCACCACACAGAGATGAGGATGTTTAGAATGAGGGAACCAGCACTGCAGCTGTCCATGAAGGTGAAGCTCTTCAATCCTCATAGAAGCTTCTGGATCACACCAAGGCGTTTGCATTAAGCACTACTGGAGGTCCACAGACGTTGGCATCCAGTCTGGTGACACATCTGCATCATAAGCACAGAGAGCCACAAAGGTGTTGTCACTGGCTCGAACTCGCTCTCCTTTCTGCCCCACGGAGAGGTGGCACCGACCGCCCTGCGCTACCAGGAGGGCTGCCGGCCTCCCAGCCGGCCTCCCAGCCGAGGAGCCCGGCGGCTCCTCCTCTGGGTGCTCCCAGAGCCCCGCAGGCTCCTGCGGAGCAGCTGATCCCGTTGGATCAGCCCATTGGAGCAGGGAAGGGCCTGGGCTGGACAGGGAGCACGGGGTGCCGCTGAGGCCGGCGCGGGCCCGTCCGCAGGGCCGCCCGGCGCTGACGCGTGCGAGCCCGGGCTCAACCAGGTCTGCTGAGATGGAGTGGCCTCAGAAGAGAATGCCCCACGTGAGCCCCTTGACATCTCTCTACCCCGAATTCCACCTGCCGCTTTGTCACTGCCACTCCGTTGGGCAATGTGTTGTTGTCCCTTTAGTCCATTTGTGCTGTAAATTCTATCTAATGTTCACGTTTTGGTGCATGCCCCGTAAGGCAGCGTTCTGCTCCGCGAAGCTCCGCGGGTCACTCCAGCGTGGGCACAGAGGCAGGGACCACGGCGCGCCTCGTGTCTCCTCTAAAGTGCTCCTTCCGTATGGGGAGCGCTTCCCAGTGCTGCTCATTCCCCATCAGGAGCGGCCTTCTGCAAACTGCTCCTCAAGCACAGTCGTAGTCTGCCCTGGTGTACTCCATCTCCTGCCCATCTCTGCCAAACCCCATGCTAACACACAAGTTATTTCCCAAATCCAGCTATTTCTCCTCCTATGCTCACCTGTAAGCTTCTGAATAAGGATCTAGCACTTGAAGTAAATGTTTTAAGCATCCAGTTAAATAACACAGTAAATTGCATGAAATTAGTTTCTCAGTAAGATTCAGCCCCGTATGAATTTCCAGGCAGCAGTCAGAACAAAGCAACGTAGTTAAACCACCAACTACAGTCACTAAAACATAATTAACTGTTGTAACATTGTAGAGAGACACCTTGACAGAAGGTGACTACTTAGTCAGTAAGCTCTGGGCTCAGAGGGGGGAATAATTTAATTAAATCCCAAAGGAAAAGGTCAGACAATAAAAAGCCATGATGATAGACTGAGCCTTGCAGATCTGGTGAGAATGCATAACACAGAAGCAACAGAAATGGGTATTATGGTGCGAGACAGAAAAGGTTTTCCACATTTAGATAAAAACTAGAAAACAGCCTCAATCGAGTGGTAACAGAATTCGGTGGGTAAGAAGAGAGAAACTGGAGATTAAGAAAGAATTTAAAGAGCAAACAGTGCAGGTGTAAACAGAAATGAACACTCTCTCCACATACCTAAGCAAGAAAAAAGGAAGTTGGTCAGACCAAATATGTGATCGCTGACCTGCCCCCCAGAGAGGATCCCTGGGTGATCCGGACAGCTCCGCTCCTTGAAGGGCTCCGCCACCAAGGACCCTTAGGGAGCCACTGGAGAAAGGGCGGTCGCCAAGACTGCCGAGCCCACCAGTGCCTTCAAACACTCCGGACTGACAGGGATGTTGCCGCTTCTGGTAGAGAAACAGCTGGGAATAACGGGAGAGCGCCTGGAGAAGGACACCCGCCTGCTGGGAAAGCACATCCCACTGGGCTTTTGGCTCATTTGGACCAGGAACGTGGTCCAGGGCAGCGTGAGTCATTTGAGAAAGGCACCCGAGTGGCCACGGGACGGGCAGGCAGGTGCTGGTGTGGAGAGCAGTAGTTAAGAGGTTACTGCTTTTATGCAAAGAACTGGCATTAGGAAAATTTCACGGCACATATGTGAGGATTTTGCAGAAAGATGAGAAGTTATGTAAGTAATTTAATGAGAAAGGTTTAAAGAGAAGGCTTTTGAAATTACACAGTTTAAAAACTGAATCGGGGGGCATTTCTGTGAAAAGGCACCGATTTAAGCCACGGCATTTCTGGCAGAGTAGTGCAGAAGTCAGTAGGCAGACAGGCCAGTATCAAGTGAGGAGTGTGAGGGTTATTCACGGCAGGTGGGATCTGAAGGAGCCGAGAGGGCAAATTTAACAGATCAGTACTGGGGTAATCCTTCCAAATCTCACACGAGTGATAAAGCAGGCAGCACGAGCCTGTAACTGGAAGTGTGTGTCAGGAGAAGAAGCCAAATCCCTGAGCATTTGGGGGAGAGCTCCCATAGATGCGGAGGAGGGTGGGGGGAGGCAGCGCTTCCCCCAGCGCATCCCGGGGCCAGCGAGGAGGAGCCGTTCCCAGCGAGGATGAGCCGGTCCCGGCGAGGATTATCCATTCCCAGCGAGGAGGAGCTGTTCCCTGCCGACAGAGGCGGCGCACGTGGAGCGCGTGCCCTGCTTGCCCTGCCACCAAGCTCCGTCCTGTTAACTGTGTCATTTTCCAGCCCTTGCAAACTGCTGCTTCACAGATTATGGCTCGGATGAGCTGGTGCACAAAACCTCAGTAAGATCAGTTAGTCTGGCGGAATCTCGGAGATATTAAACAGCTTTTCCACAAAGGATCTGCCTTCAAAGCGCCTCATCTCTGGAGGCACTTCATTTCCTCAAGGTTTTCAGAGTAAGTAATTTTAATTCTAAATTGAAAAACGGAGTGTTTGCTTTCTGCCTGGCATAGGAGATCAAGACCATCCTAGCAAATCCCGGTGGTAATTTTACCTCTAGGGCAGAGTCTCATTCCACAGCGATGAGTACACAGAAAGCCCTACTTTCAGGCTTAAGGTCCTTTGTCATGACGCTAGCTCAAAACACCGCTAATAAAGCAAATTGTATTTCTGGGCCTTAAAAATATCCCTAGGACATAGGGTAGGAAAGGAGAAAAGTGCTGTTCTGAAACTGTGTGTGCCCTATTAAGCTGTTCTCTGTTGTGGCCAAGGGAAACACGCAACGTGCCACTTAAAGCTGCTTGGGACTCCATCCCTAAGCGCTCCCCAGCGCAGACAACCTTACGGAGATGCAGGCATCGGACAGTCAGCATTTCTGTAGTGGGCACTTTAAGCCCAACCTCGCTAACCACAACATAACTTTGGTTAATGTATAACAGACTGCAGAGAACACAAAGCCTTTTGGGTGCTCAAGAGAAAAAAATGTGGAGGGTGTAAGAATATGGTAGATGCAGCTGAACCCCTGCGGTAGCATCCCCTGCACAGAGGAGGAGATGCCCAATGGGCCGCACATCCCAGCCTTGCTAGCAGCTAAGTGCTGCCACGTGGAGAACGGGGTGACGATGCAGCAGGGAAGAGCCACGGTAATGGAAAACGGACAGTATTTGAAGAATTCAATTGTATTGCTTTATTTCTCCATATACACAATATACATAAATATACAGAATACAATATACATAAATAATAAGTTTCTGATATGACCTTTCCGCATATTTTTGGCCAGATGTGCTGCTCAGGGGGTGCAAGAGTAAGGGCAAAAATGCCGGTGCTGTCACATTTATGTTGATTCTTAAGAGAACCTCACTGCCCAAAGGGCAGCTACTTGGCAAAATGGGAGAAGCACCTTGCGGGCAACTTCTCATCTGAATTTTCTTAAATTATGTTTTCAAACAAATGATGAACCGGCTCTGAAATGAACCTGGAAAACAGAAGAGGCAGGAGCGAGGAATCACCGTGGGGAGGAGACGCTCGGAGCCGCCGGACGCGGGGTGCTGGATTCCCCGTGCCCTCGGCACAAACCTGCGCCTCGCTCCAGCACCATGCCCTGAACCTGCTGGGGAGCCACACCTGCCCCCTCCGTTCCCTTACACACACCCCGTGACGGGGCCAAACGCTGCCGAAACCTGCATTTATACACACACCACAGTCGGTTTTCAGGGCTCTGTTAGGAGACAGGGAGTTCAGGGGAAAAGAAAAAGCTGGGACAGGTTTTCCACACAGCTCTGCCATTTGATCACTTACACAAATCGAGTGGGAGCTGCACACGAGAGTTAAACGAAAGGAGAACTTCCCTGTGAGGGTGCCCGAGCCCTGGCACAGGCTGCCCAGGGAGGCTGTGGAGTCTCCTTCTCTGGAGACCTTCCCAACCCGCCTGGATGCCGC
>JAVCKT010001420.1:0-32901 GCA_032273925.1 Rhynchotus rufescens
AAAAACAGACACAGTTAATACTTCAAGTTCAGGTCTGTGTCTTTGGAGGGGAAGGCCTTTAACTCAAAGCAAGGTGCCTGTGCAATGACTTCAGCTTTGAATTTTCAGTTCACTACCAGCACAGATATGCAAGGCATACCTGAAATATCGGGATGGAGGTGAATGAGAGCAATACCAAGAAACAGAATTAAAGCAGCGCTAAGCTGAGCAAAATCTTCAAGGTCTGCTGCAATCCTGCAGTCTTTGTGCACAGGTAGGATGAGGGCTGTGCTGCAGGCCACCCCATGCAGCCATGCAGAACTCCTGCGGCGTTAGAAGCTCCCCGATGGGGCTCCTTCCAACGCCTGCAGCCTCCGAGCACCGCGGCGCTCGCCAGGCGGCTCTGGGCGAGCACAGCCGTGACGCACACATCACAGAAAGGTTTAGACAGGCCGGCACGCAGGGCTACTGCTGTGTCGTGTAGCTCAACAGTAAGGAACTGACAGGGAGGGTTTTCTTTGAACATACAGAAGTCCAACTAGCAAATGAGAGAACCAGATGTTTGCAGGAATGCTGGTAAATGCCTGGGACAAAGCCGGGCGGGGGCGAGGTGGGGGGAAGAAAATTCTTTAACAGAAATAGGAGTGCGGGTGGGACGGGAGGCTCTGTGTCCTCCAGCGCGGCTGACACACACTGGTTACCTTTTTATCCTTCTTTCTCCTGCTTTCACAGAGTGATTTTGACTGACTAGGTATTTCGTCAACACGAAACAGAACGATGTGGCGGGAATTCAACCCTGTTGTGAATATTCTAAGGCACTGAGCACCAGCGTCCCTACTAAGAGAACCACCTCAGGACATCAATGTTACCAACTATTAATTCGTACTCAAATTTAAGATGTAACATAATCTAGTTTTGAGTTTAGGGGAAATTTACTGGAGGGGGTTCTAGGAGCAATGAATTCAATGCACATTTAAAGCTACGTAGAAGAAAAGCTTAAGACTGATACGCAGGACAAACAACACAGGCGAAGGAGGCAGACCCCTTCATCACCCACCTCCCAGTACATCGTTTTTTCCTTTCTCAGACTCATATGAACATAGGAATCCTAAGTTTCATATCTTCAAAAAAGGCCATTTCTAAAACTTTTTCTGATAGAAATTTCATAACTGTGAAACAAACTAGAAGCCCGGATGGGAGTCTTTGTGTAACAGTTTCCTTTTTCTCTTTAGAATTTAAATTTCAACAAAATACTTATGTAAATGCCTCTTGATGTTGATGCTAACCAATACTAAGTGTTAATTGCTTTGCTGAATCGGGGCCCATTTGCTGAAATAGCTTTTATCAGTATTGCATAAGAAAACTTAAATGCATCTCTTCAAAAATAATTAAATCCAATTTGTACCGGCGTCAACGCTTTCAGCTTCAAGTCTAATTTCTTTATGCCATCAACTAATTTATGCTATTTGCTGTGTATTGGCTTTCATCTGCTTTGAACATCTCTGTCATCACTCTCCCTATACCACCTCTTTTCAGAGGCTCAGGGGTCTTCCCCTAAGGTCTGTTATTTGGGAGGGGAACGTGCACCCTACTAGTGTAAACGCACCTCGCGTGGAGGCGCGCTCGCAGCCCAGCTCCGGGATACAGAGCCAGAGGAACATGGCAAGTCCTTCCTTCCTGCCTGATAAAGCTCCTTGCTCAGAGCTCCAAGGCCCCCAGGGAGAGTGTGGCTGTGGAAAACCTTTCCCTGGAGCAGAACAGGCCTAACCAGAGCAAGGGAAGAGTGCAACGACTGGGTGAGCAAACAGCCCGGTGCTGCAGTGATGGGGGCAGAGAGCGTGGGGCGAGGTGTGCAGAAACGGGCCCAGCCTGTGCAGAACATGCAGAAACGGGCCCAGCCTGTGCAGAACATGCAGAAATGGGCCCAGCCTGTGCACAACGCATAGAAACGGGCACATCCTCCACAGAACGCACAGAAGCGCCGCCCAGCCGCCACGGAACATCAGCCAGCGCTCCGAGGAGAGCACCAGGAGCAAAAGGAAAAGATGGCCAGAGCAGCATGTTCCCCCCAGGCCACAGAGCCCCAATCCTGACAGGATTCCTAGTAATCGAGTGCATCATTTAGTTTGCTTGGGATTCACACTTCCATTTACTTGCTTTTCTTTCTTTCTCTTTGCTTTTTCTATCTTCACACCAAAAACCAAGCAGAGGGAGAAGGACCCAACGTTCCAGAGGCTGCAGAGCTACAGGTGCTTTGCTCACTGATTTCCTCAGGCCGTGTGGGTACCAAGCTGGGACGCTCTGAACACGATGTCAGCCGAACACGTAAGTTAGAAGAGTCTGTTTGGAACGGATCACCTGTGTGGACATCTCTGCTCATCCTCCACTATCTGTCAAGATGCTCAAAACATTTTCATCTGCCACTGTGGACAAGTATTATCAGTGTCGTGTACACTGTCCTCACAATGGAAATCCTCCTCACCATGCAATATCAAGTCAGTTAAACTTCCTCATCCAATTCTATTTCTCTTCACCTGGAATATATATTTATGTCACAAGAGCCCCTGATCTTGGAGTTCTGCTTTCTGTCTGCTAAGAAACCATGTCTCACGTAACGCTCTCAGTATGAATATCGCGAAGAGCAACTGCTCACATCCAGGGAATGACTTTTCCCACGCAGCTCACGGGCACGTTTGTGTCTTGGCCCTTCAGCTGCAGAACTGCAGCCGAGGGCTCCCCTACTCTGGTAGTTCACAGCAGGAGAAAGAAGCAAAATCCCTACCAAGAGAAAACTTTCTGCTGCAGCTCGGAGCAGGGAAATGGCATCTGGGAGGCTCCTAACGGATTTACAGTAACAACATGGTCTTTCTACCCTACATGTACTTACATTGGGAAAAAATAAAATTATTTCAAATGTAATTTAAAAATATTTTCATTTATTTGTGAATAATTCAATGAAAGTATTTGTTAGATGTAGTGTCATCTGCAACTGGATCCTTTTAAGAACACTTTATAGTTGGGACTTGAAAACAAAATGGGAGCAGCAAAAATTGTTACTTTGGAGAAATCTTTTACTAAATTATATATAGCAAAGTACTTGAATACAACTTTAAACAAAGTTTGGATAGAGATTTCCACAAGACTAAGATTAATCCTGAAATCCATAAAATGCCATACAGACAGGCAAATACCATACAAACATGCCATACATAAAATGCCTGTTGCTCTCTGCTGGAATAAATACCAAGTTCCTTCAGTGTGAGCAATACCATCATCTGGTGAAACCAGCTCTAAGCCACCTCCTGTCAGGTGCGGCAGCATTTGGGAGCATTTGGGCAAGTGTGATTAAAAGCCCCCACAGGGCACTAAGTTACTACCTTTTATTTTTTTTATTGAAAAAGCCTTTGCAAGAAAGATGCAAATTCACACAGGAGCAAGCAGCCCGCTTAGCCTAATGGGTTCACAATCACTGAGGCTCAGATAAGCTGACTGCTTAGAAACAGCTCAAGAACCACAGTAAAAGATAGAAAATTATTGCTTCCTGTCATGACCAAATATTAAACACAGCTCACACCTAATGGCTCCATCACTCCCCAGGGAAGAAGCTTTATGAACAATAAAATCCCAGCAGACTTGCACTGTTCGGACTTAGAAGCCTCATTATAGGCTCACTGATCCAATACAATTTACAAGCTCATTGGACTCTGCTGGAAGGAAAAGCCACCAAACGTGGAGTCATAAACGTGACGCCCACAGAGAAATAAGCATGGGGCTCTCCAGTTGGGAAGCGAGTTGACAGAGAAAGGAGGAGGAGGGAAAGGAGAGAGAAGGAAAAAAAAATAACGGAGAGCTGGCTTGGGGGACAGCAGCACGTCAGTGCTCCCAATGAGAGGGGGACACGAACGAGAGCTGCCCTGGGAGGAAACACTGGCCCGCGACACGCTCACACGACCCAGCCTGCAACAGAGCTTGGATTCAGCTTTATCACAGACCACCTATATGATCCTGAGCAAGTCACATAAGCTTTTAATGTCTTTTAAATTAGGAGCCCAGCTCCAACTGATTTAAGTGAGTTTTGGACACTTGAGCACTTTTAATCTAAACCTTCTCATTTTACAAAGGCTCTGGGTGAAGTTCTACGTGGGAGAGAAATTTTATCTGTAATTGTTGGAGTGGGAAACAGGACACTACTCATTAATTGGAAGGTCTTCTTCATAAAGAAGCAGCACACTTAAGAAAGGCTGAAATCCTGGGAAATTTACAGGATGGAAAGTGTGCAAGATCCACCCAAAACAGATGGTGTCAGAGACACCAAGGAGGGAACGGACAGAAACAAAAGGCTCAAAAGCGGGGCAAGAGGCAGTAACAAGAAACACTACGGCACGTGAAGTGACAAGTCCATAAAACAAGGTCTAGACAGAGGCCAAGAGAGTGGAAAGGTGATAAGGGAGACTATTTTAGGTCACAAATACACAGAGGAAATGGCTTTCATTCAGATAAAATTATTCTGGAATACTGGTGTGATCAATAACGAGTGTGAATGGATCAAGGGAAACGCAGACCGATTTTCCCAACGAGCTGCAGAGATGCCACATCACCTAATGCTCCTCTGCACACAGAGAACTTCTTCCATGTTGTCTGCACAGCGGACGGAACACTCGCCTCTATTCCAGCAGCACTTTAATCCTTGGGAAAATTCATTCCACTTTCCTCCCTACCTCTACTAACCTCACTGATTCTGGTGACTCCATGTGGTTCTGTCCTCTGTCCTTTTGAGGCCCCTTATGCTCTCTGTGCAGGCACTTAACCTCTTCACTTGCTGTTTACGAGAACACGGCACTTAGACTGGGTAAGACTCTCCTATTGCAGTGACAAAACTCCAATAAATTTAAACAGAGAAAAGGATTTTTCTGCAGTGTTGTAACTTTGCATCACCAAGTCAGGATTAACCCAGCCAACACTGCCAATGTTTTTTACGTCAGCTAAAGCCCAACTTACCTAACCAGGCTGGAATTCATCTCTGTTTGCCATTCCTGCATCATTGAAGCATATCTGATTCATACGGAGCTGCTAAACTCCTTCGACTCTCGTCTTCACTAGACCCATTTTCTTAAGGCCTCTACACAGCAGCAGCAATGGTTGTATTTTATTCCTTTCTATCACTGTAAATACACCCTAGCTCCAACCTAGCTGTATTCAGGCTCTAGCTCTGCATGCTGCCTGTCCGAGCTGCACGCAGACCCACTGCAGCCGAGGGAAGCGCTTCTGGTGAGGGCTCCTCACTCCCCTTAGCCCCATTTCCGAGGGCCACGGCTCTCCCCGACACGGCCAGACTGGGGGTGCTGGACACGGCGCTGCGGGGCGCGCAGGGCACACAGCGGCTGCACGTGCCATGCCCAGGCCGGCAGCTCGCGCCCACGAGGCTTCCCAGTAGATCGGCACCTGAAAGCAGCAGTGATTTAAACTCATTTACTTGTGCAGTTTCAGAAACAGTAACCTGCAGCCCACAGGGCACTAACTAATAGCCTGGGGGAGAGCAACTTTTTTAAACGACTCCAAACAAACCTAGCCTACAATGTGCCCTGCTTTCAAGCCAATGTGACCACACATTTCAAAGACTTCAAGATGCTTTGGACTGCAAACTAGGGAGGAAATTTTGATTTACCGTAAAAGAAAGACAGAAAGAGAGAAAAAGAATGAATGCACGACGAGAGCCACTTGTCAAACGGCAGGGTAGTGCACTTCAAGTTACTGACTCTCCCCAAACATCCACTCTACTAAAAAATTCATAAAGAGACAGATGGCACAACAGCAGCTCTTTGCAGGAGAGAGGATTTAGCCGTGAACAAAGGACTCTGACTCCCCAGGACAAGTGAGGAGATCACTGTGGGCCTTTGAAGGGGGACTGGAGCGTGCGGGAGCTGGGAGGGCTGTGCCTGTGCGCGGCTCCGAACTGCACCCACAGCGGTGCCAGGACGTGTGTCCCACCTTGGCAGCATCACAAGCACTAAGGGGAACAATTCCAAGGGTGCCATGTATTGGAAACTCGCCTTGGAGCAGGAAACAAGAAAAACAAAACCACCACAATGCAAGGAACTGATTGCACCTCACAGAGGTAATTGCTAACACTTTAAGGGGGAAACCGAGGCAGGTTACACAACTTGCCCTGTCACTTTAAGCCTCAGTGGAAATTCAATGCAGCTCTTTTCCTCCATGATGTTCTACCTCCACGCATTAGGAAATATCCTTGTGTCTACTTTATGGGTTCATTTTGAACGGGGCACAAAAGAGACAAAGTCCCTTGGGGATGGTTGAGATTAAGAGAAAAAAACAAGGAGAGCCAAAGGTCTGCCCTATTGCAAGGCAGAGGCTGCAAGGTCTGGACATGCGCCGCACACGCTGCACGGCCCACGCGTGCTGCAGGGCACGGGGGACAGCAGGGCAAAGCCCTCCATCCACGAGGCCTCGAGGTGCTTCGAGGGGATAGTGCACGAGGCCAATGCAGCCTCTGCAGCTTCCCTTTAGTGACTCCAACAAAAGTGTCCCCAGCTTGTGGCTTGGCATATTTCTTCCAAAACAATAATAAAAAGCTGAATATTAGCAGCAGCGGTTTCCCACGCACTCAAACCACACGCCACGTGCCCAGCAGATCGCTGGCCCCACGCCTCCACCCTCTGGCCACGGCAGACAGCTGAGCGCCGCGACGCAGCAGCTCCTCACAAGCAGCCCTGCAGGCAGCAGGACACCAGCGAACACCAACCATCCTGATCTCACAATGAGAGAAGAGAGGATCCAACAGCAAAGCAAAAATGACTACAAGGTCCTTAGGAGCTAAATCGAGTTCCCTGAGCAAAGGTCTGGGAACAGCAGCAATGTTTCATTCAGCATAAAAACTTCTAGAATTCAGTCGAGAGGAAAAACACACACACTCCCCAACATCAACACAGCAGACCTCACAGAATCACACACAGGATGGTGAAGGTTGGAAGGGGCCTCTAGAGATCATCTAGCTCAACCTCCTGCTCCAGCAGGGCCACACAGAGCATGGGGCACCCGGGCGCGTGACTCCAGAGATGGAGACTCCACAGCCTCCCTGGGCAGCCTGTGCCAGGGCTCTGTCACCCTCACAGTAGAGAAGTTCCTCCTCCCATGGAGATGGAACTGACTGTATTTCAACTTATACCCACTTCCCCTTGTCCTGAGAAGGACCACTGAGAAGAGCTTGGCCCCTTCCTCCCTGCATTCCCCTTTCATGAACTTATACATATTGATCAGATCCCCTCTCAGCCGTCTCTTCTCCAAGCTGAACAGGCCCAACTCAGTACGTCAGTGGCAAACACAGTACATTATGGCTCTAACAATAAACAGGTAAACCAGTACAACGCTCTGTGCATCACCTTGCAAGAAACTTTCATTTTTGCTGCATTTTGAATGCTCTATCCTACACGGCTGATGCCACTTGGCTCACGCCTCAAATTCTGCTCGTGTTCGGCAGCCACCTCAGGTGGCATCAGCCCCAGGAAAGGGCCCTCCTCCCCAGGGCACTGACACGTTTGCATGGTTTGACGCAGGCTCCGTTTCTCTTTAAAACAAAGGTAAAATCTTTCAACAGGCTTGTTTCTCTCATCTACCTTATTGTTACCACCTCTGTTGGACTCTAGATTTCACTTGCAATTTCAAGAGAGAGAAGTACACACATAGGCAAAGACAGCAATCCCCAAACCATGGGTTATAAGCCCTAATAATACATTCCACTTCTACTATCATGTTTTCCTTCCTCCCTATATTTCTACAAAAATATTGTTATTTTGCTAAAGAATATTAACGAAGCTACCAGGCTGCTAAAGCTCTTTCTGTTTTAGTGATCTATTTGGATGGTATCCCTGGCAAACAGACAACATTCAGAGACACATACATAGAATATTTGGTCACAATAAAAACGACAGACACACAGAATATCATATATATACACTCATACACATTTATATACACATATATATAAACAGCTCCATTAAGGTAAATCCGAATGGACTCGGGGAAACCAACTCAGCACGTCTGAGGCCAGCATTCTTCTAAAGAATCGCCCATCACAACCAGCTAAGCACAGCAGAGGCTGGCAGGCACCAAGACCCCGGGGCTGCCTCCGAGCACACACAGCTGCCCGAGTTGCTTTGACGGAAAAACAAGGATTCATTTCCTACCTGTCAATGATCACGGGGTCCGAGGGAGTCTCATTTCTGTTGCCGCAACTTTTCTTCTCACAGCACCGACTGCAGGGAGGGACAAAATAAGATTAAAGAATTACTATGAGTTGCTAGTAAAGCACTCACCTAAAAGTCCTGTTTGGCAAGCTTCCGAATTCAATACATGCCTAAAACCACAGCTGAAAACATTCTGGCCAGTATTTTCAGAACAGAGAGGGACTGAGGGAACCGGGTGCCCAAATCCTGGTCTATTTAGCAGGAGTTTGGCACCTGGCTCCCTTTAGTCTTTTTTGAAATTCTGAGCCAAAATGAACTGCAATATGGTCACACTTTAGACTAAGGTTCTATTTATAAAGGATTTATAAATGATTAACAGATGTAATAACCACATTACAGACATAAGAATCATATGTATGGCTAAAAGTCCATTAAAAAAAGATGTTAAAATTAACTATAAGTAACCTACTGCTTTATTATAACATCTGATTTGTTGTTTATTAAATATAAAGTAACCCTGAAGTTTCACATGTTTACAGAAAACTTCAATTGTGCAGCAACACCAATAAAAAAAAGAGAAACTGAACATACAGTTAGACTGTATTAAGGATCTGAAGAGAAAATTTCCAGATTCAAATTTCATCTGTAAATCTCTGAAATTGTTTCTGTGATGATAAACCCTGAATATTAAGCTTACATTTATACCTGATTTTGATTGTGTGGCCACCTACATGATGATACAGAAATTACAACAAGATCCGATAAGTTTACGATATAATCTGGGTTCGTTAAAGTTATCATTACTATTATTATCTGAAATGCAGGAGCAATATTTTTAAATATAAATATATTTATCTAAATATATTTTAACAAATGTATCTACCTGATCTGCCCCAAAAATGCAAGGTGAGGCTGCTGTCTTGAGCAGCTTGCGAAAAGGCACACGTTGCAGACCAATTTCCATGTACGTGCATGCACATATTCACAAACGCTGTGTGTGTATGTATGTGTATATGCACACACCCCTATACATCATGAGACAGTAAAAACAACACCACTCACTCTCAGGAGCTGCTGGGCATTCTTCAGTCCCACTAAATTGAACTGTACTCAGGGAAACAAGAACTGAACCACAACGACAGCTCTTTTCCCCGTTTCAAGAAAATCCAAGCAAATGCTCATTACTCCATTTCCACTGATACCCTCATTAACAAGAGTGACGCTCCCCTCATTTACTCCAGCTGAGTGCCAAAGTTCCTGAGAAAGCAGCCTGGGCCTGAAGGAAGGAGCAGCACAAAACTTAAGAGTAGAATCTTTTGAGCATGCTCGGTACCACAATCTCCAGCTGCTTCAAAAGGCAGATGATGTCCTCACTTACACAAGTGCCACTCCAAATTAAATTTATCACATCTGAGGTTGTTTAAATTTGCAGAATCTCAATTCTACAGAATCAAGAGATACAGCAATACAGGCACTGAATATATCTGTGAAGTCAAACTGAATCCCTCAGCTTTCCACCAACTGCAACCAGAGTAGGGAAATAAAAGCAAAATGCTTGAATTCACTGGAAGCTCTACAAAATATAGTAAAAAATAAAGACACTTTTTTCTTTTTTTCCCTTTAAATGCACAGTATTCAACTATAACTACCTAAAATAAGTGCTTAGAAAAACTAAAAAATAAAAGAAAAAATACTCTAGGTATTAAAATTGTCAAATCTTTGCATTTTATCCATAAGTTAGTATGCCAAAACTTTTTCTTTGCAAGCTGAAATTGCCCACAATATGATAAAACTAGCAGAACTATTTGAATAGCAGCACTGTTTCAACATTTCTACATTCCCCTTGCCTCAAACCTGCACTTACTCATCCACCTTAGTCCTTTTTAAAATAAAAGGATACACTAAATATTTAAAAATCCCTGGGGCAGACCCTCTAGCAGCTATAAATTGTCACAGCTCCACTGACTCCAGTAAAGCTATGATAATTCACACTAGCTAAGAATTTCCCTACTCCCTCCGACTCCTAACTTTAGCTATGTCTTATGTGCTTCACTGCCTTAAGACTGTTTATAAAGATTTGCAAATTTTGTAATAAAACACAGACATATGGCATTATTTACGATAGAGGGGGAAAAAATTAAAAAGCTAGAACTGTATGAACTTGGCAGGTCCAATATTTCATTGCATTGGAAATACCACCAGGAGCAAATGCCTTGTTGGTTTCTAACATAACATGCCACTAGGAAAAAAAAATAAAAATAAAAAGTGCAAATTTCAAAATATTTTTGTAGCAATATTTTCATTTTTAAGGCTAGCTGAACCGGACGTTTCCTGCTCCGTTTGCAACAATATTACAAGAGATGGCCTATAGCCCCACGGTTTATGTGGATGATCATGTACACGGCGCCCGGGTGCGCGCGGGAAGAGGCAGCCGGAGCGACCTGCGCTGCGTCTCACGGCCTCCGTGCTTCCCAGGGAGGCTGCCATTCCCTGTCCACTGGGTGTTCGGAAGGAATACTACAGCATTGGAGTGCAACACGTCTGCGATCTGCATCAGCAGATTTTGTTTTATTTTAGTTTGTAAAGTTCATAGCTTTGGGAATTGTACATTTAGCAATACTTGTTTTTCCTTTTTAGAATGGTAACTTACAGCTAAAGTCTTCCAATCTTCTCACAAATATCCACTTTCGTATCAGTCCTGATTTGGAGAACATTTCTGCTAGATGACGAGATCATTTCCTTGGACCATAACACTTTTTCAGCCTCAAAATATATGAAACATTTTCCCTTTATTAGGGAAAAGAGTCATTCTTCTCCGGGGCATGAGTAGTCTACACGCCAACTATAGTGTTTTTAAAGACTAAGGATATTTCAGGCCAAAGCTGAAGCAAAAGCCCCTCTCAAAACTTGAAACCACTGTCTCCAAGCATCTCACCACAGTACTTAGGTACCTCTATTCCCACTGCGCTTGTTTTACAAGTGCTGCCCGTAACATAATTGACCCATTCCAATTTAAGCCAATGGCAAAAACCCCAAACTCTGGTGGTCCAGAATCAAGCATATAATACTCAATTAAAGAAAATTAATGTCATGACTTCAACCATATTTAAGCTCCTGATACAACACTGACATAGGAACGTTATCTCCTAAGTACTTATTTGCTTAAAAAAGGATATTAAGGCCAAACACTAGTCTTTTCTACACCTTTTCTTACTGTGCTATTACCATCTAACTAGATCTATACAGGAAAAAAAAAAAGAAAAAAAAAAAGATATTATGAACATTCCTGGAAAAATAAGCTAGAAAAGGCAGCCCTCAAAGCCACCACACTCAGTGCCCCATCCACAAACCAAACACCCCAGCAGGCTCATGGCAGAGGCCACTCACACCCTCTCCCCCTCACACTTGACTAAAATGGTTTTAAAATTCATCCCTCAACTTCCCTTCCCTACCCCCCCCCTTCCCCAAAAAATCTGTCTCTAATTTCAAACTCAAATAAGCTCACAGCATGGTGGCCTTTGTTTTGTTTTCTTCTCCCCAACTCCTCCCTGCAATTGCATAACAAAAGTGTCTAAATTCACACCATCTGGCCGATAAAGCCACGGGCCCCAGCGGCCGCCTGGCCCAGCTGATTAGAGCTCCTGTCTAGTCTGAGCCTTGTGGCGAAAGTCACAGCTGTGGGGCTCGCCTGTGCTCAATACAGCTCTGTTATTAGCCAGCTGTAGGCCCTGAGACTACTTCTGTTCAAATTATAATACCTTTTAACCCTCTGAGCATTGAGGGCATAGGGGGTTGCTGGCTGCAGCATAACAACTAGTTTCCTCTTAGTTGATAATTGGAAGAAAAAGAAAAAAAAAAAAAAAGTTATTCCAGGAGAGGAGACTGTTTACCTTGATTTTCCAACCACTGGGGGGAAAAGACGGCGTATTTGCGAGGGACCCGCCTAATAGGAACAGTTCCCATTAGGCTGTAATAACCTAAATGAAAAAAATTTGATCTGCAAATAAATAAATAAGCCGCTTGCTGAGAGCACTAATTATTGAGAGTTGAGAGTTTAACTTCCGATTGGTATGACAGATTGTTGTAGCCGTATCAATATTTAGACAACTTTCCTGCTAAGCCGCATCTGTCAGGGGCTGAGCGGAGACGCGGGCTTGGGATGCACTTGTCTCCATTCCGCACGAGGATCTGCATGTGTCATAATACACCAAAAAATTCCGGGGGCGGAGGCAGCCCATCCCAACGAACAGGGGCGGAAAGAAGGGAAGCAGAAAGACAGACAGACCTTTCTCTTTATAAAAACAACAGGCAGCAATTTGGACAACAGACTGAGTACAGTGCATTAATTTTTTATATAATGTTACTAATGCAAACTAAACTAGGAGCGTTAAAAATTGATGCTGCCACTTAAGCAGCATGCAATTAGGAGGATTTGATTATTGTACTTAAATAAAATAAAATAAAATGTCAAGTTTAACCAGAACTGGATCCATTCCCCTGGCATTATTCGAAGTGATATGTGTAATGCTGCTCCAGATTACGCTGCATCCTGTTCAAGATACTTTAGGAAAACAAGACATTTAAAATCAAATGTCTTGATTAGGTTACAGGGAGCTTTCGATTTGGTTCACTAATCTGTGTATTACATGCAGAGCCGTCCTCGAGTTGTAATTCTTCCTTGGCTAATCTATCAAGCAGGAGAGTTCGGTATAATCTGAATAATGGTTTACATTTGTAAAACACTACTTTAAATCAAGCATGGAATATGTTTACAGGCATCAGTGGAAGCCAGATATACAAAAGGTGAACAGTGCTCCACACTTTAAAGGACAGATTGTTGTGCAGGGCTGGAGGGGAAGCGGGGAAAAAGCCAAGTGAATTTTATTTTACAGAAGGACACTCGAGTACTGATGTTTGAGCTCTGCGGAGATCTCAACTGCTAAAAGAGAATCCTTCCCTAACCAGGGACGGGGAGGAAAAAGACAGCAGGTTGTGGTTTTGTTGCTGCAAACAGGAACTCAAACACACAGAAATTCTCTTTTTTTTTCTTCTCCAATGTTCACCTAGTTACAGAGAGCTAAAGCCTTTCAATGCTAAGAGCAACATATACATTTAAATAAATATATAATTTCTAAACACGCCAAAAAGTTTCATATATCTCATCTTCCATCTGCACAGGCCACGGCAAAGTGCGTCCATGCAGACCTCACCCACAGCACAAGCTACGCGTGTACATACGTATGTAGAAGCTGGTGAAAAGGAGCAATGCTCAGATGCTTAATGAGAGCAAAGCATAAAGCTAAAATACCTAAGGCGGGTATAAATACGTAAAAACTTTGATAAATATAATAAGAATTAGGTATTTGATATTATGTCAACTATTCCCAAATCTTTTAAGTACTGAAACTAACACTTTCCCCTAACAAGAAGTCTCTCCAATTAAGCTACTTTAACTACTGCACTAACTTAGGCTACTTAAAAATATATACATACATATATGTAGTAGTGTGAACAGTAATGTTAAAGGCGGCAACCTTGAGTCCAACAGCTTATCCCCTCCCACTAATACAATAAAACACAAAATGTGTTTAATAAAGGGCAAGATTGGTTTTACCTTCATTTTATGAAAAAACATTCTACGCACAATTTAACACATTTTAATATAAGAACATCGACTGTTTGCATTGTTATATGTATTGAAAAAAATTTAATTACAGGAGAACAGGAAAAGTAATAAGTTACCATGGAAGCACAATGTACATACAGAAGGTACATGTTAACGACAGACTTCCACAAATGTTATTGAAAACATTCTCAGCTGCATTTTACTCTCTAATTTTCACTTTACTTGCTAAAAATAGTGTCTTCCTAATTAAATGATGAAAGTCCCATAGATGTTGCTTACAGCGTATGAAAAGGAAGGACTTAGAATATGGTTTGACTGGGGTTTTGAGAGTAGGAGAACAAAGCAAAATTAGATTACACTATGTTAATTTAATTAAGAATGTTAAAATATTTCACTAGATAAAACTACCGGCAAAAAAGCCTTATAATTTTCAAGTAAAAACTTTAAGTCATGCAGAACATTTTAGGAAGATAAATGGGAATATTTTAAGAAGCAAGCATGAGAAGTCTGTATGGAACCAACACAGGAGCACACCTAGTTCACGGAATAAAACCAGCACAGCTCCGATCGCAGGCCTGGAGGTTGCAGATTTGGTGCACAAAAGAAAAAAAAACCTACCAAAAACAACAATTAAAATATATATATTTTTTAAAAATCACTATTTTGAAACCAAGTATTTTTAAGAGTCTCTCTGACCAAAAATAAAACTCCTCCTACATACATGTTACATAGAAAGAGCATTTTGGCATCTATAAAAGCAAACTCGGTCTTACTGCACAAATCATATAGCATCAATAAAGCCAGCTTACCTGCACATGACTTCATGAGTGAGCAAAACTCGGCACATCTCAGGATTCTTGTTCTGTCCTTCATAAGTTATGGGCTACAAAATTAAAGAAAATGAGAAAATAAGAAACCAACAGCACCAGGGGGTTACTTAACTGACATAGCATTCAGATTTGAGGTGATGGGATTTTACCATTGCTTATTGTGGCTTGCAAATAAATGCCTTCCCCAAAAGTGTTTTTAAGCAGGGAAGCCAGCTTATACATAAATACTCACTAGAAAATGGCTAAAAAACTACAATCAGCAGAGGCAAAGAGAAGATTTGAAAGCATTATTTTTAAATATTATTTTTGAAGTTCAAAATAAAAGTCCAGTGATACTAGCAACACCAGAGGGAAAAAAAAAACAAACACACAGGGTGAGGGGTAGGGAAGAGCAAGAATAAGATGGCCCAGGATAGCACAGCACGTATTAACTCTGCTTACCTGCTTAGTGACCGAGTCGATGAGTCTAACATACAGATCCTGTTCAGTTCTGACACCTGGGGCAAGGGAGAAGAGTGATCAACGACACTGCCACAGATACCCTTCTCTAGTCACAAGGATTAATACCTGTAGTTTCACACAGACTTACTAAATATCCTCTGAAAAGACCGGTTTGTTTCCGCAAAGAATGTTCCCCAAGGCCATCAACGCAAGGTAAACTCCAGAGCCCTTCCCGATACTGAAGGGGTATCATCATGCAAAGGAATTTCTGAGGGTTTTAGAAATTAGAGCAATAACACCACAAATCCTACCTTGGTTTGTGAGCTACAGATCTACAGACAGGGGCGAGGGACTCACCATTACTATAAAGGAGCTGGAGTTTGTAATGTGTGCCGTTGTTTGTCTTTTCATTGCCTTGCTCCTGAAAAAATTAAAAAAAAAAAAAAATCTACATATATATACACCAATATATCTTCCAGAACTTATTTGGCATATTTAAAATGCAAGAGCTGATAATCATTATGGAAGCGACAATGAAGTTCATTAAAATTCCACAGGATAGAATCGCTGATTGGGATATATTAACCTTCGGAATGACCCAAGACAAACTACAAAATACCGCTGACATTTTTTCCTATAGGAGTTCAGGAACTTTTTCTCTACCTTATTTGCTATAATGCTCTCAGATTTTTCAAGACAAAACACTTTAAGATGAGCTTGGACATTTCAAGTCAGTTACTATTAAGCAGATGGATAGTGGGAACGCTCAGTGTTCTTGAGTTCTAATAACAGTGCTGTTTTGAACCAAGAAGCATATTTATTTCCTGAAGATTGTGACATTGGGATATTTCTTACATTATTTTTCCATGTAATTTCCTAAATGATAATTATTTATGAACACCTTTCACAATCAATAACTCTTGTGCTTAACTAAGAAAATAAAAAAGGAGACAACAATAGGACGAGCAATAGGAAGTAGTAAGGAAGGAATAAGGAGCTTAATATATGAATTTAAAATTCAAAAGTAAAATCTTTTTGAGTCCAGTCATTGACTTTGGAGTCTTAAGAAATAAACATAATTAAGCTTAGTGGATTCTATAATGCATTAGAATTTAGTTTTCATTTCTGCTAGGGTACCTAAGCTGACCTGCCAAGTACAAACAAACAAAAAATAAAACAACGTAATTTTTAATTGTAATTTAAATGGATGTATCAATTTCCCATTGTAGTTTCCGACATAGCTGAGGTTTCCAAGCCCCGTTAAGTGTCACGGCACACAGAGGGCAGCAGCTCTACCTAAGCACCTGAGCCCCTGCCCGAGAGCTGGCTGTATTTTGCTAGGGACACAGACAACAGGTATTAAAGGTTAGCAGCTCCCTAGGGAAGAAGGGCTCAATTCTGAGGGCGGGTGGGGGAGAGGGGAAGGAGAAAAAAAAAAAAAAAAGAAAAAAAAAAGCCGGACGAGAAGCCTTACTTTATCGTTTTCTACAAAGTCCACAAAAGCTGTCCTCTCTATTTCCACCGGCTGCCCCTGTCTGTCGTAGAGAGCCAGAACAAAGTGAAAGAAATTGGATTTCCTCAAGTTGGAGGGTGGCTGCTTTTCAAAGTGAGCTCTGGACAAAGCTACTCCGCTGCAGAGGAAACACACGGGATGGGGTGTGGGGAGAGACAAAGACATTAAAAGGCTTTTGCAGTAGTTACGGCAAAACAACAGCAAAGACGGAGCGCGTCGGAGAAGGGCCGGGAACGAGTGCGCTTGTGCAGGAGCGGGGCTACCAGCAAGGGCTCGCGCCGGGGCCCCAGCCCGGAGCCGCCGCTCGGCCGAGGATGCCCTCGATCTCTGTGCGCTGCAGCGCTGCGACAAGTTACAAGCCCTGAACGCTTTAGAGGCTGCTCTTGCTGAATGCACCCGTGGCTTTAGCCCTTCCGCTATTTCCTTCTTACCTGTCAGCCCCATTTCTGCTGTGCAAGCGCGCGGGGGAGAAGGGCAGGGGGGAACACGAGGGCATCTCAAGGCGCGGCACAGTCCGGCCTCGGTCCCCTTTCTTCTATAGACGAAGTTAAGCGACCATAAAGCGTTCGCTACAAGCAGACTGTCATCTCCCTCATCTATATTTTCGGTAGAGAACAACTAGTTTTAAGCATGATATTTACTTTCTTCGGTAGCGAAGTTTGTCAATGTGGTCTTGGTCACTGACCGATCTGACTGACACCCGGATCTCCTGTCTCCAGGTTAAATGGAGAAATTTGACTTCACATTAACTAGCGCTTGCCGCGGACTGCAGAGGATGCCGTGGCCCTTCCCGAGCCTTTCCCGGCCTGGAATGCCTCGGAGTTGTCCCTTTGCCTGCGCTGTCCCGAGCCGCGGGAGCGCGGGCAGGAGCGGCTCCCTCTTCCCAATGCCCATTCGTCCCTGCTGCGGGGAAATAGGTGCACGTGAATCCCGCAACACGGAACAGTTTGGCCGGACAAGCTGGCAGTCCCAACAGCTTCGTTTCTTTAATCCCCGAAATCGCTTCACTGCGCTGGGAAAAGTCTTTGGCTCCGAGAACCACCTAAGTTTCCCTGGATTTCTCTTCCTATCAAGCAGGTACCGGGGAGCGCGCGCACCCGCCGGCACTGCACCTAGTTCGGGGCTTCCTCTCATGCTGCGTGTAGAAACTCGGGTGATGGAATTCTTGGAGACGGAGGGAAAAGGGAGAAAATTAAAATAAATAAATAAATAAATAAATAAAATAAAAGGCGATGCCAGCATGCAGCCCAGCGCGGCTGCGGCTCCACTGCTCCCCGCAATTAGGAGCTTCTTGGAAGCCGCTTCCTTTTACTTTCGGTTTCCTTGGGCACAAATTCCTCTTCCTTTCTGCCCATCACTAATCTCTACTCACTGTATTTATTAAACCGTCTGTAGACGTCCGTACAGCTCTGCCAGCACCTCCCGCAGTGTTTGGGACACCTTGATTACGGAGCAGCCGTGGGTCGGGACACGGATTTGATGTTCCTATGAAGTCTCGCGCACCGTTACATGCCCTTCAGCTTATCTCCACATTAAGCAAACCAACAAACAAACCCTCCAACTTCTAGGTCCATTCAACCTTTCCCTGCTCGAAGCTACTCTGATTTTTTTTTTTTTTACATAAATATCTTTTTTTTAAAGAAAAATATTTTACTTAAAGCGGTTTTCATCCTCTCACCCCTAAGGAGCCCGGCAGAGCCGCCGGGTGCCGATTCGGCTACGAAGGGAATCAGCAAGCGAGCCGAGGGGGCCGCTCGGCGCGGGGCGCCCCACGCGCGCGGTCCGCGGCCCCGTGGGCACCTCGTGTCCCGCCCGGCCGCCGACCGCAGCGCTGCGGCTGCCGGTTCCTGCCCGCTGGCGCTCCCGGACCCCCGAGGCCGCTTGAAGGGAGCCGAACAAGCCGGGGTGCTGGGGGACGGCGCTAACTCCTTGCAAGTTCAAGTCAACTTCGTTAACTCCTGCCGGGCTTCCTGGCGCGGCGCGCGCGAGGCGGGAGGAGCCGCGGGCGAGAAGGAGCCGGGGCCCCGGCTCATCCCGCACGGGCTTCGGGAATCTCGGCGCTCCTCCGAGCTCCCCGTCCGCGCTGCACTGCCCGCAGTCTCCACTGCTGACACAACATTTGGGAGGAGGGGGACACAGTGGGGAAGCAGATACGGTATCTGCTGCAAACAGCGACTGGGGGTGAAGGAGAGATTTGCTAAAAAAATAAAAGGGGAGATGGGGAAAGAAATACAGTCACCGTTACCTTTGTGCTGCTACGTTCGCATCCACAACCCCAACGTTTCTGACCCAGGACCTGACGGAATCCATTTCAGAACCTAGAGATTTATCTTTCAGAATTGGTCCTCTTCCTAAAGTATCTTGAATCCCAAACATTTAAAAAGTCTATTCCAACTAGCAACAGTTTCCTTTGAAGGGGGGTAGGGAGGAGAAAAAAACGCAGCCTTTGAGATAGACACACACAAATCCCAAGAAAGTGGAAAAGTTCAGTTTTAAAACCAACTTCTTCCGTTACTTTTCTTTTAAGGTTCTACGTGTTTTTAATGCCTTCAAGTAGGAAAAAAAAATGCTTTTCCTCTTGCAAAGTAAAAGTTACGCTGATTCAGTCTTGCCTGGTATCATCATCCTTTAAGAGCAGGAAAAGAAACTGCATCCAGAAACTGATGGCTCTTAGCAAGGTCCGCCTGATTCTCAAAAGACACGGGGAGAAGGATTGATTGCTGCCTAATCCAGGAAAAAAAAATGGGGATAAACTGCGGAAGAATGGAAGAAACGGAGCCGAGGCGAGCGCGCGAGCCCGGAGGAGACGACACTTCCCGGCTCGTCACCATGGCCGGGTTGCGGCCGCGGCACAAAACCGGCAGGAGGGCGGGGCCGCTCCATATAGGGGCGCCGCTCGCGCCGCCTCGCCCCGCCGGAGGCGAGGACCGCCCGGAGGGAGCGCGCGGCCCCGGCGCCGCCGCCTCGGTCGCCCGCCGCCGCGCGCCGCGCCTGTCCGCCCCGCGCCACGTCCTCCTGCCGCATCCCCACTAACCGATGCTAAACGCGCAGAGGTGTTGGGCTTTTTTTTTTTTTTTTTTTTTAAATCTGTTCCACACTTTAATAATAAAGCATAAGGCAATGGCAGAGCTTGTTGGCTGGTGTCTTTTCCGGCGCGCTATTTAAAACAAAAGCGCTCGGGGAACGGAGCGGCGCTGCGCAGAGCTGCCTGCTGAGCCGCGGCCGGGCAGAGGGACGCCCCCAAGCTCCCCACTACACGCGAGCCGTGGGCTCCGTCCCGCGAACTTTTTCATAACATCTTAGCGGGGCAGAGCGCGCAGGGAAGCGCAGCTCGTCCCGGGCCGGGCGGCTGCGAACTCGGACGGTATCTGTTTTTTTCCCCCCTCTTCTTTTCCCAAATCCCTCTGCCTTAGTGCTATTTTCCTTCTAGCCCCTTTGTATTCTGATCTGCGTATAGATCTGCCTCTGAAATCTATATAACACCAAGGCGAAAACAGATTTCAAGACAATGAATGCAAATCTGTGCTCAGAGACCATCTGCCAGATGAGGGAATCAGATGTTCGCTAGTTAAAGGGACAGCGCGAGGATTTCCTGCACTCATTATGTAGAGCTCTTCTCTTGAACCTGCTTTATTTTTTTTTTAAGGGGTAAAAAATAGTTTCCTTTTCAAATTAAAACCCAGATCCTTCTGTAGACGTTTAGTTGCATTTAAAAGGCATAGCTTTGTATTAAAGGCCAGATTACTTTAGCAGTTTTATCTGTTTGTCTCTAAAAAAAAAAAAAAAAACCACGTAATATTTTCAGAAAAAAAAATCCCTAAAACAGGCACGACGGAGAGCAAAATCGGACCTCCGAATTACTCTATCTACCTAAGTAACAGACACGATAATTTAAGTGAATCAATACATCTCGCACGATCTCTGTTCAAAGATACTTGCCATACCCGCCCCCCCAAGTGATAAATATGCAATGTGATTTTGTCAGGTTAGCCAAAGGCGAGCCTGGCGTTATTTCAGGGTAAGAGGAAAGCAACGGCAGTTTAATGGTGTTACAAAGTTGAGGCCAGTCCTTTAGCGTAGACTCTTAATATCTTTGAGATCTATTTTTTAAGTAAAATACTGAAAACATGTAGGAAAATACGAATACACAACGTAAATGTACAGAGATGACAGCAAGACTCATCACAGGACCAACACGGAGATTTTCTTGACCGTTTCACAACGGACGCGGGGACATTTCCCCGCACGAGGCTCCCTTGTTCGACGCGGAGCGCTGCGGGCACCACCCCGCCCGCTTCTCCCTTGCCCCCAGCTCGGGGCAGGTGAGGTTCCTTTCTTTCCACACCACCAACGCTGCGGCTGCTGCCTGCGCCAGGGTGTTTCCTAGCGAGCCCCTTGCCCCTAGCGCGGCTGCGGAGGGAGCCTGGCCGCTCGTTAGGAGCGGCCGCGGGGTAGAGCCCGCAACACTGAGGTGCGGGGCAGGGTCGCCCCCCGGGGCAGGGGCTCGCGCTGCCCGCTCCCCAGCAGCTGCCGCCCAACTGGGCTCCTCGGGCCCCGCGGAGCGCAGCCGTCTGCGCGGCGGGGGCTGCGCGAGCGGCGGGGCAGCCCCCAGCCCCCTCCCGCTGCCCCTACGAGGGGCAGTCTCGGGAGGACATTTCCCTCCCCGCCTCCACGAAGTTTCTCTTCCTTGAATTGTTTCGTTAAAGGACGGGACTTCTTTAGTACTTAAGGGATTATTAACTCCGCATCTAGACTTTCCCTCGCGAGTACTTGGTTTCGTTCTGGAAAAGCTCCTCTCTCTGACTGCTCCACTATAAATTCACTTAGTAAAATCAGCATTTCAGCTAGTGCAACTGCCGCTGAATTCGGGCTTGTATTTTGGAGGCTTCTGCGGCTCGTGGCAAGGAGCCGGGTCCCCGGGCTAGGCAGAGGTAACGCGAGCAGGTAACTCCAGGAGAGAGTCACGTTCACAGGGTGGGGAAGCAAGGGGGCACCCCAAAGGGACGGGGACACCTCGGCAGGGGGAGGGCGCATCCGAGGGCGCATTTACTAGTTTGCATTTGCACCTAGCTCTAAACGCGGGCGAGCGGCACGAACAGGAGCTCGCCGAACAGCAGGGAAAAGGATTTCTAAGGGGCCGAGCGGCGCGGCGAGCGCGGGGCCGGGGGCGCCGCTCGGGGCGCGTTTCCCCCCGCGGCTCGCGGGGACACCAGCCCGGTGACCGCGGCGGCCCCCGGGCATCGACCGAAAAGACAGGGGAGGAAAGCGCTGCTCTTCGGCGGCAGTTTTCGGCGACAGCGTTTCAGCCCAACACAACCTTCACCGTCGGAAAGCGGCACGTGTTAACGCTCGGGTCCTTCAAACGCACCACGTTCAATAGCTCGGGCGTCTTCTCCCGGAGAAGGACAGAAGGGAGAAGGGCAAAGTTAAAACCCTCCTGAAGAGGACGCTTAGGAGGAAACGTCTTGATCCCACTCATTTGTGAGAATTCCCCATCCTTCAGGTGTCTCAAGGGAATGAGGTTAAAATTCTCCCTGTCAGAACAGAGAGGGAGAACGGATCCTTCCCCTTCTGCCCACTATTTGGGAAGTTTCATTTCACACTCTCACCGGGAAACAAGGGCTCCAGCTAAAAGCAACTCGCTGTTTCAACACACCTGATTCGCATTTAAGCATCCACTTTTTTTTTTTTTTTTTAATGTAACGGTATTTATCAAACAAAGAACTCCCCGAGAATAACGTTCAGGAGCCCAGCGAAAGCGCAGAGCAAACAGCCTATTTCCTTACACGGGACATCTCGTGAGACAAAGGGGGCTACCAGAAACAACCGGGTGGGCTTCTGAACTCGTGTCATGAGGAATGTATTGAGGGCACTCGATACATACAGATCTGGGCAAAAAGCTAACTCCAACCAATGTAAGGCTGTGCTCCTGATTCTTAAGACCCTCGATTTAACTGAAATCAAAACCTTGGTAGTTCAAGGGGGGGAAAAATGAGAAAAACAATGTTAAAAATATTGTTAAATAAAAGGGTTTAAGGCAGTTCAGGTGCATGCAGCCAACCACTATAAAAGCAAATCAAACTCTTAATTGTAACGTGCAAAACAATGATGTACCCAAGTGCTTTTTGTATATTATAGAGCCCAGTTTCATATAATTAAGAGTTCTTTCAAAAGAAAATTTCCCGATTGCTGGCAATAAATGACATCCTCCCAACTCCCTTCCAAGCGTGAAGTCTCCCTTTTCCCCAGAGCACTAAGAAACAGGCAGAAACGTGCGCTCCAGAGCTGTGGACTTGCGAGCTCTCCCTGCATGTCCCTTGGCTCGTGTGTCCTGGCAGCAGCTTTCCAGCTGCAGCGCCGCGTGGAGAATGTGCAGGAGTTAAGGGCTCCACTGACTGCATTTGTAAGCAGTGAACACAGCACTGCTGTGGAACTCGCAGATGGGTAAGAAAACATTTAATAACTTCTCCACTTCATCCTTCCCCAAACAGAGAAAATGTTGCAGCCATCACATAGTCCGAGTCTCCCATTCAGCCCAATAAGAATTGTTTTTTCTTCCCACTAAGACAGAAAAACACATCAGCTAGGTTTTATATCCAACATTTTTTCTTTTAAGATACCTTTAGCATTTTTGCCTAGTACAGTTTTTATAACGTCGGGAAATAACACTTTATCTTTAGAAGTGAATTATTTCATTAGGCAGATTTGAGAAACCTGCAGTTTGTTTTTCTAACCACACCATGGTTCGAAACAACAAGTACATTCAGGAAAAAATACTTCAAATGGGTGTGTATTTGTGCTGGGAAATTCTCATTTGCCACCTTATGAGGAAAAAAAACCTCTTTTTTTTGCAGTGTCTCTGCATAAAGACTGTCTCACATATACTTCATAAGGAGAAACAGAACTTCAAGCCACCACAGTGTAACTCTCCCACAGGTTGTACATACTTACGATCCGACTTGAGTTGTCAAACAGAGCCTCCATAGCCACCTGGCTATATGCAGATATACCAAAGAGTAGAATTAATTTCATTCTTTATTAACGTATAAACCAAATAAAAAGCCATGCCCTATCCTAAAAAACACTGATACTGATGCATAAACTATATTAGCCACCTGAATGGTCTTACAACAATTACTTGACACGCTAAAGTTCATACAGATCTGTACAATAAGGGCCTCATTTTTATTCCTCAATTCAATTCAGCCCAGCTTTACACAGCTGTCTAATTTTAATTATATGAATAGTGACTCTAAAGTGATGCCAAGGGGACACTTTGCCTGCTTAAAAGTTAGAAAACTCTAAGGATCTTCCAGACAAAGACTTTAAAAGTGTTTTAAAATACAACAACTGAGAACACTTCTAAGTTTCCCTAGTTCCTCATTTGTTGCACAGCCCAACACTTAAATTCGGAAACTCTGAACAGCAGCACAAAACCACTTCTATGTAAACTAGTATTGATAGCATGAATGTACTGCTTGCACAACTATCTGCTGCATATCTTGTTGCACCGTTTTGATTGACCTAAAGAACAGCCCCCAGCTAAGGCAAGCTACATAGGAAAGCATCAGTTCCTGAAGTACAGTCATTTTCCAGGCATGCAGAGAGAGACTTTTCAAAGAAGCAACACTTGCTTCCTAAGTGGAAAGTAAACTGCTCTTCATGCTTGCATAACCCAAGCGAGCAAGGAGACCCACCTCAGACTTTAAAGATTACGGGGTTTGGTCCAGTTGTTGGAAACATTTTGACTTCAATAGGATTTGCATCAGATCAGACCAGTGTTAGTGAGAAGTCATTATGAGCTCCATGATAGTATTTGCTTTTCTTATTTTTACACTCATTTTTAACTCGGTTTCAGTGTTTGTAATGCACTAAAGATACTACAGAGAGAAACAACCCCACCCCATAGTGCTCTTTGATAGACTGAGAAGCTGAGGCACAAGCTCCACTACTTAAAATCAAAACCAGAAAGTAGGACCAGCAAGGCTAAATCAGAGGCTAAGAAAGTCTCTAAGTATATTTACAAGATGATGAACTCAAGCCTGATGTTCTTATACTTGGACAAGCACATTAAATTCTCATATGATAAAGGAAAATATCAAAATAGTAACTTACAGTATGAAAAATGGATCTCTTTTTTCAAAGCTTAAGACCCGGTCAATTTATTTTTATTTAAGAAACAAGTTAAAGGCAAATTAAAACTAGTTGATAACACATATAACCAAAGAATCCAAGTTAGATCTCACTCTGGTGAAAGATTCCTAGCCCAAAGCAAAAAGGGACCTTTATGAAGCCTAGTCAGTGCTGTGCACTGGGTAGATTCCCTCACTTCACTATAAATCATGAGCCACTCTACAGTGCAGCAGCTGCCGCAGGAAACCATAATATGAGCTCACATACATTTCTCCTTATTTTATTCTCCTACGTATAGGAAAAACACTAAGAACTACCATGAGCTGTGATTCATCAAAAGATGCCTCTACTTGGGACAGTCCTTTCACGACTGACGCACCACAACACGTATTCACTGCGCACCCACCGAGTAACACACAGTGGGGGAAAGAGGGAAGACAAAACCCGTTTTCCTGTGCTTTTCCTTCATCCTATTTTTCTAATATTTACCTACGTGCCAAAGATAGAGGCCTTTAGTGACTCCAAGTCCTCAGGACTTCAGCAAAAACACATGGATGAACAGGTTCAGGGGATTTCAGAGGGAGCCCTGAGCAGACGCAGTTTTCTGTGGTCCACATATATTTTGTGGTTTTAGGGAAGAAAAACACCCTATGTTGTTTTCAAGCACATGTGTTCAGAGCATCTGAAGGGTAGAATATGTTGAAGCATATGGCATATAATTTCCTTTCCTCCATTCATAATCTGCCACAAGTCAGCAAGATCAGTTCTAGCAAGAACAATTTGTTTTCACACTCCTTCATACTCCTTCTAGGTGGCCCATTTAGCCATCACCTAGATACAAATACACAAGTGTAAATCATTATTATTCCTATGGATGGATGAAGCATTTTGCTGATAGGGAGTACATGCTGGAGATGTTTAACAGTTACCAGCTGCTTGCTTCTTCCACTGATATCCAAGTTAAATGTAGAAACAGTCCAGGATGATGCTACCAACTTGTGCAATACTCAATACATGCAGGTCCTAAACTAGCTGAACTAAAGCTCCTTCCCTGCACTGCCTGTAATCCACATAGAAGAGAGACAAAGAGGGAGAGAAGATGAAATGGAGATAGAGGAGGAAAGCTAGAAGGAGAAAGTGCAACTTCAACTCTGTACACTTAAAACCACATAGTAACACTCCCTCTACCACCACTCAATTCTGCACCTGCAGGGCAAGCAGCGTAAGACCGTATGTTTTCTTCATATTTTCATTTTCTGATTCTTCAGTGCAAGTGTTGACCACTGCAAACTAGCTTTCATAAATGTACAAAAGAGTGATAGTCAAATTGGATATTTCTTAACTAGTCAAATACAGTAAGTTGACAAAACCCATTACCACAAATGCCCAAGTACAAACACTCATCCAGTTCCTCATAAGGGTTTGTTAAAATCGTTAGCCCTTTCCTCTGCCCCCTTCAATGCACCTGCATTAGGTAAGTGCTATTGTATTATTTCTGTTCTCTGGTAGGGTGAGAAGACATGAAGTAAAAGTTGCAGTAGGTCAGCTGCAAAGATGGGATTAGACCCCAGGAGCTCCTGAATTCTGGGACAGTGATATCCATGAATATGTGAAAACATTTCCCCAAGGCTCAATTATTGGCACAATTGCCACATACCCTGCAAAACAATAACATTTAAGAAATAAACCTGCAACAGCCAAGACACAAACATCTGTTTTAAGGAACATTCTGTGGGCTGGGAACAAGACAACCTTTGACTTTCCACCAAGGCTTGATTTAATGAGCCAAATGCACTCATTTGTATTTACAGTATTATCTAGAAACAACACCATTTTGAAACACATAAAAGTTTTAACATATACACCGTACGCATGAACATATGTACATTTATAATGTATATAAAATTATATATGCTTAGCTTGCCACTAGAGGTAAGACTTAAAATATTGAGAAAAATGTTATTACAGAGTTCTACAATATTATTCAATAATTGGAAATTTTCCACTTCCACACTTTTTGTTAAAATGGGGAATATAGTTTACAAGCCTTAATACTTAACAGAACTGCCAGTTTACACCTGGTCTTATTATAAGACAAGAACCAGATATTTGATCATCTGACATGTTTCAACATCTGCACTGCTTTCCTGTCCCCTAGTGTCTCAGGTACATTTGTCGTTCCTAATGACGACAGATACAGAATTACTCCACAACTGGACCAGCTGTGAAAGTTTTGCCATCGGTTTCAGAGATACCCAATCTGCTCTTGGACATCTGCTCATTGACTTCACAACACACCAGTCCTGTGCTTTCTGTCATGGTGAAAACCCAAATACAAGACTAGGTCTTTCTTGTATAAGATGATACACAATCAAATCAAATAAAAATAAATAAAGAGCCTATCCATCCAAGAATTCATAATCTGTGTGCAATCCAAACAAACACCAGTTAGAAGAGATAAAAAGTTGTGTTCCTATGGGTTAAATATAAAAGTAATACTTAGAAAAGCTGCAGTACTTATCAGTTATTCAGTTGGCAGATGCCAACCATAAAAACACAGAATTGTTTTTTAAATTCATCAAGCCAACATGGTTCGAAGATCTCAAAATAGGGCAGGTGGACACAGGGCAAAACCTTTTCAGGAAGCTTATCTAATGAGCAAGCTACAGAATCCCTACCTGGCAGGAAAGGGAAAGAGAGCAGTAGATCCTGAAATCCTGTTTTCAAGTTCCAAAGTCCGAAGAGTCTGCAAGGTAACTTTCTCCTCAGACAGTGACAGATGATCTAAACTGTCTGCAGACAGGGAGAGAATGGAAGCAAAGCTGCACCACTGGCACGGTAAAGGTGATGGCTAACAGGCTGATAAAGCAGCACTTTGATACCAGCGGAGAAAGTACAGAAGCAGCAATGGAAAGATCTTGTGGAGGGAGGACTGACTGAGGCACAAGAAAGAGGCGATGGAGCTGAACTGATGACCCAAGCTGATCTTGCTATTGCACTTTCCAGAGGCCTGGAGGGATTGCATGGTAGCTGTCACCAAGCCCACAAACACAGGAGATTCCAGCCCCAGTACAGGCAAGGACCTTAAAAGTTTGAGCAGACAGACAAAAGCCAGATCTTATAAACACTATCAAAGTGGAGTAGCAAGGCTCAACTGTGGCACAAGTCAAAAGGACGGGTAAATGGTATCTTAAAAAAAGAAAAAAAGGGATTTCGTACAGCATTTACCATTTACCTGTGTGATGCCACCACCTTGTGGTTTGTACAGTCACAACACTACCAGAATCTTAATTTCGTCAACAGTAAAGCCTAACAGTAGCCTAACAGTAAGCCTAATACCCTTTTACTGTTTTCATTCTAAAGAACTCGGCTTGGAGTAAATCCATGAACAAACTGAATAGCTTTACTTGCCTGCTATATCCTGATGGAATTTACCACATATTATTATCTATTTATTGTTATTACAATGCTGAAGCCCATTCTCAATACCATTAAAATAGAGAAATACTAAGTGAATATTACACCTCCTACTCATATATCCTGAGAAAAGAAATCAAAGCAATGCTGTTCTGAGGATGTATTTTGTCTTCTGCACCATATTGTGCTTCAACAGACCTTTTCCTATGAAACTTTCTTTCCTCCTTGCAGTATCTTAAGCTCAAATTGATGTCTAGAAAATGAAGAGCTGCAAGACTAAGTAATGTACATATCTGCTTGTTAAATAACATTTCAAAAAATAAGCATGTTTGTTCAGTCTCTATGTTTAAAGCAGAGATACTGCATTATTTTATCTTGTATTGTTTTCTGTCTAGCATCACTGAAGAACAGTGAGGAGAATATTTCCTGTTATGTCACGCTAACAGATGAGGACAGCAGTTCTGTGCACACACCTCGTGGAACTGCTTTCGCATAAGAGGTTGGAGTTAGACAATTGGCACCAGGAAGACAAATGCTCCACAACCTGAAAACGGGGCAGCTTCCAGCCTGTTTCACAGCTACCACAGAACTCTGGTGCCACCACCTGTTAGTCGGCCCCTACCTGGAGACAGGTTGCACTACAACTTCACGTTACGCAGCGAGCTACTTTGCTAGCTTTATGTAGGTTTTACCCATTAACTTGGCAGCACCAGTGCTTGCCTTAGCTTAAAATTTCCAAGTAGTGAGGGTTGCTTCCTCTCTTGTCAGCCTCATTCCAAAATATCAAAAGCTACTACCTTCTCTTCTTCTACCTTTTCCTTTTTTTTAGGGCCATGTGAGATGGCTGAAGAACTGCGATGGTGAAATTACAGAGGTTACAGCACTCCAAGAGCAAGAATGACTGGAATTTATCTTTTTAATCAGAACCTATTTCGTCTGGCTAAGTCTTTAACTTCTTCAAATGAAAGGCTAAGAGTAGTCAGTTCACAAACCAAACTAGGCCTTGTAATAAAAAGGGAGGCATCAGTTATGATAACATTTCTGTATAACACATTAGGCTTCAGAAATACTTGTCTTGATAAGTTGCTTAAAATATGTCAATGTGCAAAAATGGAACATATGGGACATCCACACTCTCTGAAATACTTACACGCCAGACAGAACTAGGTCACAGCCATACTCCAATATACTCAATTAAAGATAGTTTAATCCCTATCACTTTTATCCTGCCTTTTTAACGGTTTAAAAAGGTTGGAAGTATTTAAGTGGCAATAAAATTCTGTTTCTCAGAGGAGTAGGAAAGGTGAGCTATTTTAAAGGATTTGTCCAAGTCAACCACAAGCAAATATTACCTACCTGTTGGAAAGCCCAGTCTTGCTCATAGTAAACCCAGTGAAACAGAAGATCATCCAAGAACTTCAAGAGGCCATAAAAGGAAAAAACAGTCATTACTGAAGGGCAAAAGGGGCTCCCCAGCCCAAGACAGCTCTTCCCATGCCATTTCTGATGGAAAAACTGCCATTTACATCAGCCCAGAGGCTGCACCCTCCAAAAAAAACAGAGACACCACAAAAAGATGACTACATCCCTGCCCTCCGCTCTGGCCCATCCTGTCACAGCCATCCAAACCAGCTCCTATCCGCAGGGGCCCTCTAAGGCCCATTTTTCAAGGGCGAGGCGGTGGCATGGCTGAGCGCCTCACGTTGCCTCAGCAGCCCCGGGCGGTTCCGGAAGGTTCCGCCCCACAGGCTCCCTCCACAATCAGCCTCTAGTGACGGCACCTGGGCCCAGCAGCTGCTGCTGCCTGCGCCACAGACACAAGGCCAGGCTGAGGTGGTGGCTCTGCTCCAGCCTAGGGCCCTCAGCCCGTGGGGCCGCCTGCCTGCCTGGCAAAGAGCCGCCTGGAAGCGGGTGCAACTCCAAAACACCCATTCCGACTACACACCCAGCCCACCATCAAGCCTAAAGTGGGACCTCTTCCCATGATGGCCCCCAGTGCCCAACACTGGAAGCGAGTGCCAGGGCACAGCTCGGCCACAGCCCCCAGTGCCCCACCACGTGTACGCAAACACCTCACACGCAGCCAGTACGTCCCGCGTCTCCTCGAGTACCAGGCTGCTCCTCGTCCGAGCCTCAGCCCGTCGTGTCGCAGGAGGGCTGCGAACGCTGCTCAGCCCCGCGCTCTCTGCAGCTTGAGCCACGCTTAGCAGAACCAGCCAGCGGTATTTTTACATGGGGGCCTTGGGGTGCCGGTGTCAAGCAAAAATATTGCCTTAAGGACCAATTTCCGGAAGCAATTTCAATTTCAAAACCGATTTATTTGGGAGGAAGAGAATTTGAGCTGCCTTGTGCCTAGATTAACAAAGCCCTAATAAAAACCATGGAGCTCTATCTGCAGATCAGCACGGCCTGTTCAAATCCTGTTTTCACAGCTGCACATGTGTGAGCTGGATTGCAAAGGTCAGGCTTCCAAATTTTCCATAGGTGGCAGCAGTACTGCAGGGTTTTAGTGAGGACGAGGAGACAGCAGCAGAAACTTCACCTATGGGCAAAGGCTTGCAGGAAGGAATGACTTCTGTGCGCTGCTGTCGGCAGCACAGGCAGCCCGTCAGACCCACAGTACTCTCAGAGCCAAACAAATCCTGTGGATGGGATGCGACTGAAGAGCTAAAGGGTCAACAGCCCTTTTTTAGGGATCATCTCCCAGGAAGGATTTCCAGGGACGCTCATGAACTCATTCTCTAGTCTTTCTGAGGACCAATAAAGATTTCCAATAGCAATAAAGATTTCCAATAGCAAGGGTGGCTTTTACTTCAAAGGACACCTGCCTCTAGGAATACACTAAAACCCAGAAAAAGCTCATCCCTTACAGGCTAGAAAACAATTAATAGATGGCAACAATCCAGTTGTCTCCTGCTTGGGCTACTCTGGAAGTGAAAAAATGCATATGCCACTTCTATACTCCCAAACACAACTTGTCCTGATTGAAAGAAAAAAAAATGATAGCTATATGGTGGAGAGGAGGGGAAGGTATATATCATTGCAATCATCATCCTTCAACTGCCTGAAAGATAACTATCAGTGGATATATTTCACTGCATGTCTTATGGGAGAGCATAAGGTAACATTATCATTTTTATGGGTCAGAAGACCTCTTGGGACATGAGGGAGCTAAGCAGTATATATGTCTTTTCTCAGCTGGAAAAAGTGACACTTGTATAAAACATTTCCCACTCAAAACAGAAAGGGCAGCAATAAAATTGCAGCTGAGTCATGAATCCAGCTCTGCTGCAGAAATTAAGCCAACAATCTGACTGAAGAAATCTTCAGAGAGAAAGAAAACAATGCTGAAATACTTTTTCTGCTCTTCATCTCACCTTTTCCAGACCCATTCATTTGCTATAGAATTGATTAACTCAGAAGTTTACCTGAAATATAGTAATTTGTAAAGTGAATCTTTTCACAGCACTAGAGGAACGTCCTGACAAAATTTAACACAACCTAGAAACAGACGCAAATGAAAATTATAATTTCTGTAATTTTCACTTCCATTTCATAGCATTTTAGCCAACAGCTGGCAATTTTTCTTTTAACAGTTCCTGAACAAATTACCCAATTCTCCATCATCATTTCACCGCAATTTTCCCTATGAATACTCGGCATTCCCACACTTCAACCATTCCATGGAGACTTCTTCTTTTAAAAACTGAAAGGAATACCTGAAAGGAATAGCCATTCCTATCTTAGTACATTTTCCCAGTCTATGCTAAATATACTCTTCCTAGAGCATGGGAATCTCTTCTGGCATGGCCTATTAAAGGGCAGCTAGTCTGTGTCACATTGATTAGATCAGCGCTCTGGGAGATAAGCAAAATTCAGGGAATTCTGATGAATTGATTTTTACTTTCTACTAGGAAATTGAAAAATGCAATAAACTCTTGACTAATTGTTCTATCTGGTCCCCACAGTGAGCTTAATTAACTATTTAATTAGGCAGTGAATTAACGCTGTTGTTAACAAGACGTGATATGGGTTGCCCCATGCAGTCCTCCTCGTCCGTCGCTCCCCTCCGTGGTGCCCCTCTCAAGCCCTGCATCCCCCCGCGAAACAGAGGCTGCTCTTTGTTAGGCTTTCAACACTGGCGTCATTGACCCGAGTGCTCCTGGGCCCAAAATAACCGCGCGGGTGTCCGTTCGGTGTGGAAGCAGCCAGCAGCACGTCCCGCGCCTGGCACATCCGCCGAAATCCTACACCTCCTCGGACAGCAGTTGGAAACAAGGTCCTGACGACTCGTAAACATGTAAAGGGATGGGGAGTTCATCTTGCTCCCCACCTCAAGGGTTTATGAGGACCTTACAAAACCTGCCTACTGCCTTACAAATTCTGCAAAGATTGTTCCAAGAATTATATTCTATGTTCCTGGCCAAATTCCACCAAGGCTAATTACTCTCTACTTTCATTTTCCCATGCAGTGTTATCTGATGTTTTCCTTTTATTTTACAGTTTTTTTGATGCCACATAAAATCTTATCCAACATTTATTTTACACATAAATCCACAGCAATTTCAGCTATTACTTAGTAAATAATAATTAGAGTGTTCATATAGCATTAACAGGTACCAAAAGAAGTCAGGTCAGCTCATGTCAGGCATTGCGAGAGAAAAATATGCCTTGATCCAAATAACACAAGTATAATTAAGTCATTAATGCCTTGCATTTACTAAAAAAAAAAAAAAAAAAGAAGAAGAAATCAGTTTGCCC
>JAVCKT010001423.1:0-11471 GCA_032273925.1 Rhynchotus rufescens
GTGGCCAGAGACTGGTCCCGTGGGGCAGTTTGAAGGAGCACCCTGGGCCCCGGGCCTGCCCCTGCAGCAGCTCCATTGAGTGCCACGTCACTGTGCAGCCTCCGAGCAGGTCTCTGTGCCCTAAAAGGGAAGCTAAATACGCAGTAGAGAATTGATACCAAACAGAATGCGACTAAACACAGAGTGCTCCTCTTGTAGGAAACCTAAATCAAAGCACTGAATCTTAATGTTGCAATAATTTGCTGGGAAGTATCAATTCTTTCCTCTCTCGTGTACTTCTCCTCCCTTAAGTAGACAACAGTTGTTTTGATTTCCCTAATCTCTCTAGGAATTGAAAGGTAGAATAAACCTTCTTTATCCTTAACTAGATGAAAAGTGAATTTCTTTCTACATCCCTCAGAAGAAGAAAGAGATAAAAATTAAATTATACCATGCATAAGCAGAAATACAGTCAAGAAATCAAGAAAAAATCCTGGAAATCTATTTTACATAGAAAAAGTAACCAACCGATGCACTTCTTTACATTTAAAGGACATATCTAACAGGCCATGACAATATACAAAACTATTAGAAATGCTATTACTAGCAATACTATCTACATTTCACAGACTGTTAAAAGTGGAATGACAGATTCCCTATGCACTTTGCCATCAACCTGAAAAACAGACCTACAGATTCTCTTAAAGACTTATACTCTAAGTATATCAAATCACATGCCTCGATCCATTGATGCAAAGACATGAAATGCCAATTCACTGACAAACATAAAGAAAACACAGGAGACAATTATTCATTAGCCAGTTCATTTAGCTATTTTAGATGATGTGAAAAAATACAATTAGAACACACAGACACGTGTGACATTTTTTACCCCATCAGCATTTCAGGGAACAGTTTTATATGGAATCTCATGACAGCAGAAGCTCACAAATATCACACTGCATTTAGGTATCTGACCACTGCTTGATCATGAAGTTCTCAAGCTTATTTGCACACATGACCTCTAGCCACAACTAAAGAAAGTGTTCTGTTAAAGTTCAGACACTTTAGCAAAAAATGCTTTTTTTTTTAAGTATTTATAGACCAAAACAAAACAAAGTCTGGCTATTGAAATGCTCTCTAGGTAGTAGGCAGTCACCTAACCTACCCCACACAGCCCTCAGCCCAAACTGCAGACATGCCTTATGATCAGCATTCTTTGCAAGAGGTAGATGACTACAGATACAGAGCAGTATATTGGTGAGTTAACAATAGCAGCACCAACCATGAAATTAGAACAAATTTAGAAGCTTTAGAACAAATCTTATTCAGATCACTTAATTTTGTCATATAACCTAGTGTCCAATTTGGATTCCAATTCTCTCTCACCATATAATGGGAGACAGACTTAAGCTCAGAACCAAAATTATGAGTCTACTGACCAATGATTACACATTTTTTAGCTCACACTGCACACTCATTTGTGCAATCCAAGCCTTTTTATACAAACAGGCACAGAAGAAAAGCAGTTTTCAGACTAAAACTGTAAGTACTTTTATAGATCACACCGAGAATTGGTTTAAAAACAACTCAATGTATTGGTACAACAGATTGCTGCTTAATTAAACTGCATGCTCTTTATGTCTATTTGCATTATTGGGGTGAGGTAGAGAGATGGATGATGTTTCATTAAACTTTTTGCACCAGGTATTTCATTCAAAGGCTGCTAGAAAGCCTAGACACCCTTATTTTTCTTGCAGATCCTTCCTGGCATAGAGTCAACAGAATACAAAGACTAAATTTTTATTGCTTCAGTTTAAAAAAGAAAAAATCAGAAAGAACTTATAATCGCTGTAATATTCCTTTACACGAGACGATTCCTCATTAGAGCTACACACTTATTACCAAGCAGCAGGGAAGAACTTGTCTGAGGGAAGATCGGTCCTTTTTCCTAAGCATTGTGTTCTTTACAATCCGGGTCCAAGGGAAAACCATGCTAGTCTTTCAGCACCATCCCATTTTATCCAGCCAGCTCTGCAGATTCTGCAGCACATACATAACTATAATACATACAAAATAAGGCTGCACAGGACCTCATCCTTTGCAGCCTATTCACACATCATAACATCTATTTTCACTCATTTCCTAAATCATTGCAGGCAAGGTGCATTTTATGGTTGAAACACTTAAAGACCAGAACAGGAGGAATCATAACACAAAAAGGATTCCAGTTACCTTTACAGGGTCACATGAGAACCAGGTCAATGGATACTGTTTTACTGATTTATCATAGCAGTTACATACACTGCTATCACCTAATATTCTAGTTGCTGATATAAGGGAATGAAGTCTGATATTTAAACAGAGATATGTATTCTACATCTCTTGGGTTTTTATACCAGTTTCAGTACTTACTGGATCCCTGCCTAGATGTTTATAATAGCAGCAACTTTATTTGTTCAACCTATTAATTGAAAACAGTTTTAGAGGAAGACAGCTATGGTCTTCAGCAAAAGTCCCTGGGAGTCTGGACTAGGATATGGTCTGTACTTCACAGTATCACAAGCACTGTACGAAGTTTGGAGAAACCTGGAGGGGGGGGAAAGGGGTGCAATATAAAGAAAAGCAGGGGGAGCTTTAATTAACTATTAATTTAGCGACTCTTTGCCCTAAAATAGTGTCAGTTTTGAACAGTTCTACATAACAGTTCTACATTTTCAAATACGCTTCATTGACCTAATCTTAATCAGAAAATATCAGAACTAATCTTAATCAGAAGATACTGAACACAAAATTTGCTACAAGTGTTTGAAAATTCAAAATTCCATTATCAAATTTCTTTCCAAGATCCTCTACAAACAGGTAACAACATATAATACAAATACACTTTCAAAACGTCTTGAAAATTAGTTATTGATGACAGTTGTCTACGTTAGCTTCCTTGCCACCCCAGATTTGGACAACTATTAACTCTGGAAGAAACTGTGCCACATTAAACTTCATTTGGTGAAACACATTAGGAAATAAAAGCACTATAAAATCTTGTTACTTTAATCAGGTAATTCAGCCAAGATAATTAGCAATCTGCCTGTGGCTGTTACACACCAAGAGGCTAGCTATTATCTTCGTTCTCAACAGATTTCATGTCGACTAACTTTGGTGCTTTAAAGAGTTGTCATCTTCTGCATTTCTCTCAGCCGACGGCCAGAATAAATTTTGTCAGTCTTGCTTGGTACAACACCGTCTCTGAGGCGGGCTACTGAAAGGCAGCAGCACATATACCACCACAAAGCAGTAAATTAGAATCTACCTTCCCAAATATTTAATAATTTTATAACAAAAAATGTCAAAATAAAAATAATATTTCATATTATTTTCACAGTTGACACTGGCATCATCATCTTGCCTCTATGACCCACAGCACAGCAGCAACACCACAAAGCAGGACCTGAGCAGGAGGAGCTAAGAGTTCATTCTGGAACCCAAGTGAGGGAATAAAGAAGTGCGACTCTTAGGGCTTTGAAGCCAAGGGAAGGCCAAAGCTCAATGACGTTTGTAAATCAGCACAGTCTGATTTTCAGATTTTGTATCAAAGCAGACAGAGAGCACATAGGAGCTGTGGGCCAAACACTCACAAAGCTTGCAGAGTACATTCTTGGAGAGTTTTTATCATACTATCAAGATGTCATTTTTATTACTCCACCAACACACCAGTAGTGTATTGTTTGCTCCTGGAAGGTTATTTTTCTAAAGGGCACATGAAACAAAACACAGTACCTTGCTAAAGTGAAACAAGATAGGTAGCTAAGAGTACCCGGCAGCAAATGGAGAGGAACTTCACTGACACAGTACTGTATCTTCATGAGCTGGTCTGTTGGAAGCATCACTTCTGTACACAGCAGTTTTGAGAGTAAACCCTGCTGGTAAACAAAGAGCATATATAATTTTGTGTGCCAATAACACTTTATAGTAGCATTAGGGACTTAACTTAATGGTGCTTGGATTACTGTTCTGTTGATGCCGTGGGTACCAGAAAAGGAATAATCAGCATTTAACTGTACTCATAAAATTCACTGTTACCTAGGACTTCTTTGTCCTCGACAAAGATGATTAAAAGTAAACAGCTTATAGGACACTAATTATTTTCTCATTACCTATACATTATATAATGTCTTTATGAAATATGATACAAATTTAAAAATAACTGGCAAATCCGTGATTTTATATATTGCAGTAATAAAGAAGTAACAGAACTGAGATGTAAAAAAAGGTTCTCAAGTAGAATTAATGAATATATTTTCACATACAGCTTATATATATATTCCACCTTGCTATAAGTAGGAATTCTGTGCACAGCACATTTTAAAAAACCCTCTGAAAAAAAAACTGCCATTATGATGACAAAAAGTTTGAGTCTTTAGGATTCTTGCTACAAAGTCACTTCAGAGGAAAGATGCAGCAGCCCTTAATACCAGAGTCACAAATGCAATGGCCATAATTTATAGGTCCTACAAGAAGAATCTTTATTCCATAGTCACATCTGCTTTGCAGAAAACAAAACAAAAATCCTGAACCTTAAGGACCCTGTCATCCAAACTCCACCTGTTTAAACTGTGGGAATTGATCTGACTTAGAGATGAAAAAAAAATTACAAAGAAAAAAGAAGTTGGGGAGGGTGAGGGTTGGTTGTGAGTTTTTTCGATAAAAAGACAGGGCTGGTTAAATTTAGCTCTCATTTGAGCTGCCATGACACAATTCTCTGTCATCTTGCCCCTGTTTGCAAGGAAATAAAGTTAAAGAAGGTATGACTTCCACTGAGTATTAGGGGTCAAGAAACATATCATTCTCAAACATGGCCCTCCTAAAGCCATTACCTCATCTTGGGGGGAAAAAAAGAAAAAGGAATATAAAGATTAGTTCAAAAGCAAGATCATAATTTATGTAGAAGTATTAAATTTCAAAGTCCTAGTTTGAATGAAATTATACAGTAGAACAGTCCTTAAGAAGTGGTACTTGCGTGCTGGATGCTTTCATTAGCACCAATTGATAAAAGTTAGAGTACTAGTAAATAAAAGTCAGAAGAAAACCTCAGAAACCTCATTTTTTGATGTGAGCCATTTTAACATCTCAGCTGCTCACAACCGTTCAAGAAGCATGAACTTCATAATAAGTCATCTTCAATTAAACACAGTAATTCGTCTTACCAAATCAGTAGACGTGCCCTAAATTTACAACCGGAGTGAACTTTGCCACTACTGATTTCATTATTAGCCCGTTTGCACAGGTACTGACAGTTTGGGCCTTATTTTATTGTTACAGGCAAGGTGTTTACACTACAATACAGAAGAAAGGAAACTCTGTACATCACACAGCAACAGACTGAATGCACGACCGCTTTGAATGTGTCAGGGGGGTTATTCCTTATTACTTAGCCTGCTACTTGATGCCCCTGAGGTACTGACCTTCCACTACAAGTTAAGCTTTACTCCCACTTGTCACTTGGGCAGGTGCTTGTCTCGTTTTACACATTTTATTGTCACAAACGCCTCTCCTTTTTGTTTTAATGCTTTTTTGCTTACATGAGGAAGTAACAGGCCAACAACTTTTACAAATGACTGGTACATCTTTAACTAAAAAGTATCTTTCCTGGAAGCTTTGCTTGCAAATTTATCTGTCAATGAAATATTGATCAGAAGAGGTTTCTCGAGTACTATATGAATAAAAGAGAAACACTAAGTCAGAGCGGAGCTTGTTGTTTACAGAGTGTGCTGATTTCAAAGCTGCACTGCCTGATTGAGATGAACAGGTTAACTTGACCTAGACCAAGAACAGGCAGGTGATGGATTTTTATCATCATGTGCCTTGAGAGTGTAAGTAGCAGTGTAAGGCACCTGCAGTCAAAAAATATCTAATACAGGAAATGTGTCAGTCAAATTACTTGGAAAAAAAAATAAAAGAATTGCTCAGTTGAAAATCAAACACTTCTCTCATTATAAGATGCACAGAATTGTTCAACATCAACTAGCATATTGATCAGTTTTTAAAACTCGTATTTCAGAGCTAACCAATTGCCTTAATCCAAGACAGCTAAAAAATACAGCAAACTTGGTAAGCAGTGCAGCACACATGGAGTTTATCAAGGGAACTCTAGACCTGCTGGATGTTTCTGACGTGTTCTCAAAGTCTGACTTTGGAGCCATACTTCACCATGATGTAGATGAGGCACCAAGAAGCTGGTCCAAACTGGGATGTTAAAAGTGAGATTTAGCAGCCCCTTAGTGGAGCAGGTGCAATGCAAAACAAGCAGCACCGAGGACACGGCGTGGTACTGATACCAGGAGAAGGAAGGGCTGGAAGAAAGTCAGGGAAGGACGCAGGAGTCACCAGAGAACCAAGGAGACAGAGAGCTCAACAGGCTGGTGCAGCAGTGGCTGCTACAACTCACTCACCAAAGAACGCAGTGCTAGTCCTGAACACTTACTAAATTGTTCATATAGACATCCTAGACCTAGCATGAGTGATAAAATTTATAAAGGTATTTTATAGAGATATTGAATCTGTTTTGGATGCCCAAACATAATATGATATTCTTCCATAAATGTCAAATCTCTGTAATATTATGTGCTTCTTTATGAGTTCATGTTCATGTTTCAAGGCCAGATTAAAGGACCAAAAATAGTATTACTTTCTTTGTAGCAGAACTAGGTATGTGGGTCTTACCCACATCCAGCTGTACTTCTCTGATTATGCATCCTGGTGGGATTGTTTATGTACATTTTTTGTTTTATATAAGATTCAACTTGCCCATTTAGTTCCGTGCCATGTTTCGCTTGCCTTGACAAAAGAGGCTGCAATGACCTAAGGAACCTGTCCAAGCTCAGAAGGGTTAAACCTCCCCCTCACCTCTGCGGACGTTCTGAACCCTGAAGCATAAAAACTCCAATCTCTTCTAATCTATTTCTCTAATCCCTTCCAAGATGAACTTGATCATGTAGTATTTGTGATACCTGAAGGGTTCTCTGACTGGAATGATTCTGCCATTTTTCATTCCTTCTTGTCAAAACAACAACAACAAAAAAAGTACCAGCCTGAGAAAATTAAGATTAAACAAAATCAAATGAGTTTCCCTGGCAATTAAATCTTGGAGAAAGCTTTTAAGCATAGAATTCAATTTATAATACTATACACGCATAGAAAAAACACAGAAAACTGGAACATCTGATTCCTAGAGAAAGCAAAGAAGAAATAAATGTTCCTTCACAAACAGAATATTCTAATTTTCCAGGCAGAATTTTCTGCGAGGTGCAAGTTGGCATTAGCTGGGAATGTGGTAAATTGCAAAATCAAAGCAATGTTGTTTTGTTTCAAGGAAGTCCTCAGCTCAGCTAATTCTTTTTATAGAACATAAAAAGCTAGTATTTTCAGAATCACAGCAAAAATACTGTTTCTTTATTTAGATTTCATTTTCTCATACAACACTGCTGTCCTTCAACACTGTTCCCTTCTCAAAAAAAAAAAAAAAAAAAAAATTGATTGTTCTATTTAACTGCTATTCTTACTCTAATCGTGATGTGAACTCGGATGATCTCAGGCTGTTAGTCCTTTGCCTTGGTCCCCAGTCATCCATTTGTCCAGATAGCTTCAAAATTCCTCTTCAAATCAGCACAATCTCTCGCTCTAAGCTTCTTCTTTCACTCTAAACTGATTTATCACAATAGAAAGATTTTCTACATGGGTAAAGCAATTCCTTTTTTAAGGCAACTATTTATGCAGCTAGCACGCAGAGCATGTGTATATACGCGTATAGAGAAGCTTTGTGGGCCTTTCTGTAAAAGCTCTGGCAGGGTTTTTGTTGTTCTTCTCTTGAGTTTGTTTTGGCTATATTTGAGGAATTTTTATTCCATTAAATCCTAAGCTACAAAGTACAGTGTCCCTCAGATGTTTTTATTTATTTGTTTGCCTTATCAAGTCCTTATCAAGTCTTTTCTTAAATCCGTATGAACTTGCCTACTGCTGGAAAAGGCAGCTAATGGTGGAGAACATTTTACCAGGCACTGAGATAGCTGAAAATGAATAAAACTGCAGTGACTACTTCCATCTCTCTTCTGGAGGTTCTTAAGCAGTAGCGAATTTTGGAGAGATTGGTGTTTGTGCACACGAAAGCTGAAACTTCACTTAGAGGGATCACAGCAGGAGTTAGAGTTTCTGACACTTCCAAACATAAGAAAGTCTCCCTGTCCCTTTTGGGATGTCATTTCACTGCGAGCAACAAACGTGACAGGCTGATTATGAAAAATCACTAACGTGATTTTGACAAATGTGCAGAGAACAGAGTTCATTTACTCCTGGAAGATTAAATATAAATGAAAAATAGTACCTTAAAAAATAAAAATGCCTGTATATGGTAAAAAAAAATAATCTGAAATGAGATTCTTCTTTTGTCTGCTCTTCTGCTTTCCAGCCTAGGAACACTCAATGCCTTCAGCCTTTATGTCTTTATACCTCCTTTGCCTCAGGACCCTTATGATCTTCGTGTTCCTTCACACAGCTCCATCCAATTTTGTCAACATCTCTAGTTTTGAGGGACCTAAAACTGGACAGAATACTTCAAATGTAGTCTCAGAAGCACTGAACAGAGAGGAAAGAAGCTCAATTCTCATACATAGCAACAAATCACTACTTAAGGGAAAGAGGAAACCTGCAGTCTCCAGGGTTCCGGCTACATTGAGAGCTTTGTCTTGATCCAGCCAGCATTAGGAAATGACAGCTTCGATATTGAAGTGAGTGGGAGTCTGTGCTAAGGCTTGTAAAGCCAGTTCACTGCCCTGAACGACACGAACATGCGTGTGAATCACGGGCATTGCATTTTTGTTACCTGATCTGGTGAGCAGCCTGTGAAATGCCGGCCAACTGCGAGACAGCCGAGACCTCTGCTAAAGGTAAAATTCTTCTCCTTGTAACCGTCCACGTAAATCGCCCATGGAAACAAGGGAGAAAGCCCTATGTGTCCATGAATGACATATTTCATTTATTAGAGCTACAGGGAGTAAAAGGAATCCATCTGGCTTGCCTAAGCTCTTCCATAGAGTGACTACATTGAGTGAGAGCTCAATATCAGTGGAAAAAATATAATTTCACTCTCATCTAAAGGAGCTGAATAATTCTGCTGAACCAGGAAGTGTGTATTTGCATTCAGAAAATAAATGAGCCTGTTCACCCAGAGAAATGCAACAGAGTCCTCCTTCATAGTGTTATTTAGACTAAAAGGTATTTCCAATGCATCCTCTATCCCATCGCTCCGCATCACGGCCAGCTTGATGTAATTATTCCAGAGTCACGGCCATAAGTGGCTTAGTAAAGCCAGGAATGTTTCTAGGGAAGCTGGCTTCGTAATTCCCCATGGCAGCCTGCTCCATTGCTCAGCCTCCTTCCTACTCTCAGAGCATCGCTGACTGTAAATAAGGTACCGAATAACAACGTGCTCCAGGGAACGTGCTGGCCACACTTGGTCGTCCCAAGGAAATTGTTTTCTTCACTGAACTCAACCTTTTCCTTCTCACTTGTGAATAAACATCTGATCTGAGTAGGGAGTGATAACTAAGAGACTCTATAGTAAGGGTATAAACAGGGTTTTCACCAGCTTAGTGGTCCAGGTCACTATCCTTGCCATTCAGTTCCATGTAGATCTTAGTTACACAAGCCATTTTGTACAAGTGATGATTGAAACCTCCCATTTTCTCTTATATGGATTTTTGGGGATTAAAGGATGTTTTTGCTTTATGAGTGGACACCTTCTCAAAGTAAGGGCTCCAGCAGTTTGCTTTCTTGCCTAGATTTGTGTTGCTCTTTAGTGACAGACTAGACTACTGAAATATTAAATTCGCTTTCAGCCTGACTATGACCATTATTGCTTGAACTTTTAGCATCACTTTTAACTATCACTTTGTTTTATTTCTCTATTATCAGTGCTTTTTGTTCAGGTAACAAGGGATCTGGAGCTACCATTTCTCACTTCAGGGTTCTTTAACAAGATAGTAGGGGATACTGTTACAAATTTTGCTATTTAGCCATGACATTTTCTGAGATGCGGTTCAAGTTTTGATGATCAACGCTAAGTAAGACTGTGGCGTTAGTAAATAGTGTTAGCTGTTTGGCTCACCAACCTTTAAAAGAAGGGAAAAAATCCCAACAACTGTGGGAACATAAAAAATTTATATACCATGTCATATGTGTTAAGAATTTAAAGAGAAGGGTCAAAAAGCTCCAATGAGGACCTTTGCCATTTAACTTTTGTGGGATTTCATCACCGGAGATGCAGCCTGATCTGTCTTTAATGATCCTATTAGTAAGTGTGTGAAATAAATGCAGCTTTGGCCATCTTTGCAAGCTCTGCAAGGCTCGCCACGATAAATCTTTCAGTTTCTGTGTCAGCCTGCACCGCAATGGTAATGGCTGGAGATTTTGTGCAAAGATGAAGTATAGCATATGCCTTGAGAACGAGTCTGCTGCTTGTGTCCTGGGAGTCAGCCTTGGCAGGAAGATGCTACGGGATACATAAATCAGGAAAGTAACCTGTACGTCTCCTGATTTGGTATGCCAGAATAGAGCTGTCTCTGTGGTAATATGTTCTTTAATGCTTCGTTGAACCTGTTCTGAGAGAAATGGAAATGCATGTGTTTGACACGCTTGTAGAGTCGGTGGGCTGATGAAAATAGATTTTTCTTAGCGTTTTTTTTCTCACTCATCTTTGCATGGGCATCATTATCCATTACTTAAAATTATTCTGAGGACAATGTCTGAAGCTACTTTCCTAAGCTTAGTTGAATATGCCATATCATCCGCACAAAGAGTCGCCTTTTGGGTGCGAGATAAAAAATTAATAGGACTTCAATTTTTTTAACAGCTGGCTCCAGCTGCTGGATTTCTGCCTCTATTAAAATCACCTAAAATCTCTTTTCAGTTCTGTTCAGAAGGCAAGTGTAACTATTTAGGGCAGATAAAGTAAAACTGGCAGATCGAGTATTTCTTGATGAGATGTGTGTGTACTAAAATATGCAGTTCTCTGAGGCAACATATAAAACATGCATAATCTATTATAATGATATTCCAGAAAGTGCCACGAAATGGAACAAGGAAACGTATGGAAGGGAAACTGAGAAATGTGCAGAGCAGGCCTGCTCTAGGGTGGGAGCCTGGCTGCTGGGAATTCAATGTCCACGACAAAATACATCCATTAAGTTTTACATTATTTGTATTTTAGCACAGATACAAGGATCTAAAAAATAAAAAATAATAACAAAAAATCCCTATTGTAGTAAATAGCACATGCTGTAAAATCACTGATGTAGAGATATCATCTCTGCCTTTTTTTGCTTTTGAAAACAGTGTGATAGAAGGTACTATTTTTATTTCCATTACTTTGGAGGGGAGATGCAGGCTGAAAATGTTAGCAGTTTGTCTGGCATTATGCAGGTAGTCTGACAGGACTCTGA
>JAVCKT010001425.1:8009-18382 GCA_032273925.1 Rhynchotus rufescens
TCACTTCAGCAATCCTGTACTGGAGTGTGTACTGTGGCTGCAGAGCAGGGTAAGCTTTCCTACTATAGATAAGCCCTTAAAAAAAAAAAAATCTTAACCAGAAAGGTTTTTGCAGCATTACTACCTTCCAAGTTGTTTCTGGAGATCCAGCATATACTGGTAACATTGTGCATAATAGGTCATCTGAGCTTCAACAAAATCATTCAGACAGCGAAGATGATGTGCCTGTAATACAGCAAAGAATTTGCATTTTCACTCTGGAAAGTGTTACACTGCATTAGAAAGACTGTTCTCCTAATGGAGGGATAATGACAACATTGGCACAAAGGAATTTATGCCATACAGTAATAGTGCCTGGGTGTAGCGGGTAACTGGGAAAAATTGTCATAGCGGCAACACTTCAAGCCCATCAAGTAAGTACAGCACAGGCATAATATCATTATTTACCTGCATTATTTGCACAATGGAATAAATATTTTAGCACTTTTTTGTGGTTTCAACTTTCAGGAGAAATCCTAAAAATGAAAATTCTTAAGTTCCCAGAATTAATCGAGGACGTAAAGGTAAATTCTGAAGATAGTAAACTATAATTCAAAAATAAACAGAGTTGCTTGATGCTCTAAGGCATTCAAATGCAAACCAGCAGCCCGCAGTTCCCAAGCAGCTTACTCTAGTTATTGTCCTAGGACCCCTATTTTGCGTGTTCCCAGCTCGCCTCCCGTTTCGGGTACTCACATGGGTGCTGCTGATTCCTTCCAGCAGAAGTCTGGTAATCTCTGCTTGGCGGTCAAATTCGCTCTGAGTAATTCGTACTTCCTGTTCAGACTGAAAGCAAGCACGCACTCAGATGTTGGTACAACGCACCACGCCAGCACCTTCCTACTGCAACACCCCATTGTATTCGGCACTAGCGAGACAAACACATCTCGTCACATGTTTAAATCCCGTGCTTTTTCTTTGCAGATCCAAACTACTCCACAAAGGGAATAGTTGCATTTGGTTCAGAGCTCAACAGCTACATCAGCAGAGCTCTGCCACGTAGCCGCGACAGGTCCCAAGGCAGGGTGTTTTTCTGTCAGCGACGTTACCCCACCTCTCTGCACAGGAAATCAAAGTCCTTCGGCATCACACACTATCTGCACCAGCCTAGCTGGGGCAGCAAAGCACAATGTAATTTCTTCCTCATATTTGAAGTAAAAAGGGCTCACAGAGGCTCACAGAACTGAGCGTAAATCTGGCATTACTTTTGTCAGGCAAATGAACAGCAATCAGCCATATGTAAAACTTTGACAGGGAGTTCAGCTCTTGCTAGATGAAGAGTAGCAGCACAGCATGTCTGTTCTATGCATTGGGGTTAAGGCTGAAAGCAGCTGATTATTTAGCCTGAAAAGCTTATGACTAGATCACCTTTGCCTCTGAATTAAGAAGGGAGAAGGGGGGAAGAAGAAGAAAAAAAAAGTGCACAAAACACAAGCCTAAAACTCCCTGCTGCCTTCAGCTACAGTCATATTTTGATTTTTAAACAATATTTAGAAGACATCACTGAATATCTCCCATGAAGATCCCTCAAAATATTGTTTGCTCATCAAGCTTAAAATAAGATTTTGGGATCTTAGTATGGAAATTCAGAAGTACAGAATCTGCCCAAATTCAGATAATGAATATACATATGAATCCATATGAATGATCCTTGGAAATACTATGTAAACATGTAGCTAAGAAACATACAATCACAAGAGCATAAGACAACACAGTCACGGTCATAAACTTGTTTTATTAGGGAGACTAGCACTAAGATGGCAATAATGGCTAGAATCTCACTCCCCAGGACAGCTAGCGTTCCTCGTCTCCTCTATGGCCACAGATCGATGACAGACCCTCTTGATGCTCACCCATATCCTAACTGCAATGTGCTAAAACCTCTGCTCTCTTCCTTGACTACACTAGACAGTGGGAAAGATTCGTAACAAAACTCAGGTGTCCAAAGTGCAGGACATGAGTATCCATCCAGCGTGTTTCATAGCACAGTTACTTCATATACCCGAATTACATATTTCAGCAGGAAAGTTAAACTAAAGGAATTTTTATCACTAATAGCACGAGAATACTATCGCAAAAAGATGGCAATTGATGTACAGATTACTGGACAGGCTGAAAGCCATGATGACAGATCCCTGCATCTCCTCATATTTCAATCTTAGAAGGCCTCAAACTCTTTTCTGTCACTGTTCAGAGGCTAATACTACACCTATAACCCCGGTACAGTTCAGACTAGTCTACCTCATAACTTGAGTTTTTAAAATAAGCATTGTGTTCTCTGCTGAAACTGCAGGGATAGAAGGGGGAAAAAAAAAAAAAAAAAAACAGGAACTGTTTTGGCATCTGGTTGGTAGTGTCACATCAGTATTTTTTAGAACAGTTAGAGTATTAGACATTTCTGTATTAGACGTTTCTGAAAATGTTCAGATAAGCTCACTGCTAGTTTATTTTCTTAATAGCCCCCCATGCCAGTAACTGTGAAAAGATAAGCTCTGTAGTTCTTTTCTATTACATCTTGTCAAATGAAAACCATGGTGCTGAGAACCAGCTTACTTTAGAAAACAAGCCATGGGCTTTGTATTGCCCCTGGAATTTGAAAGTCCCTGAAGAAAAACAGCAGAGTCTCATATAACATCAAATGTCCAACATTACACTGAAATCAGCAATGTGCAATATCCTTTATTACATGACACCAGCACAATTTATGATTTCTGAATGTTGCAGTTTCTAAACTGTTTACTTACTTTTGTCACCTCCTCAGCCCATATCTAGCCAGCGTTAAAAGTGAAGCGTGAAGCAGGGAGAGGGGGAAGATAAAAAACATACACACTTAGAAGAGCATTGTGGTGCTTTAATGCAAGATGCAACTATACTTTAGCTTTTAAATATTTCTCTATCTTTCTTTAGGACCTCAAAGACATTTGAGGATTGCTATGAATGAGTCAGCTGCCCTTCATACACAATGAAACTAAAGTCAGTATGTTTAGGACTGTATTTATGAAACCAAATAGATATTGAAGAGGATACGACTTGTCAAACTTAGAATCTTAAAAAAATATGATATTTGAAACACAATTATTTGGAAAATGACATGAACCAAACAGAGTAAGTTACATTATGAATTAATTTAGCTATGTTATCTTAATGTATTAGAATACTGGGAAACTATGAAAAGATGTTCTTGTTTTAACACTACATTAAAGAATGACTGAAACAGACAAATTAGTGATTTCTCTTGCTAATTCCACTTAGTTTATTCTTCCACAAGAATTGTCACCAATTTGAATTTACTATTTACGCTGTAGAGATGTCTCAAACTGAGTTTTAAAGGAGTAGCAGAGGTAAATAAAAAAAAATGCAAGGAAATCAATCTAGAGGTTAGCATAGCTTGCTGTGCCAGTCCCCACTTGCAATGCTGTTCTTTAACTTCCATATTCCAGAAGTTATAAGTTGCTGATGCCACAGTTGGGACTTTGGTAGGATGAAATGTGCGCAAAGGCTGCAGTAGCAAGTTGCAATAAACAAGCTCATTTGCCCTTGGAAAACATCTTAAACAGGACTATGCAATCTGGGTAGCAAGAGGAAACACTTCGGAAGGAAATGAATGAACACAGAAGGCCAACAAACCTTTAGCCATTTTACATGCAGCAAGTTGAGCACGTAAGAGACATTTACCATAATGTTATTCTCTTCAGGTTGAGAGGTGTTTAGTTGCTTAAGTGCATAGATAAAGACAAAACCAAGTTATACTGTGAACATAGCAAGCAAGAAGATTATTGACACAAAAGAAAGCAAGTTTAAGCAGAACCGTGAACTGAATACCGATATCTGAACAATTTATTTTAAATACTGATCTAAGGTACTTCATTTGTGCTGCAAGTATGGGAGGATGTCTTTTCCTCAAATCTGAAGTAGTTTTACAACAACAAAAAAAAAATCAAATGTAGATACTAATTGATCACTTTATTCCAAGATGTCAGAGAGCAGTGAAACTTGGAAGAACGTGCATCCTGACTTGAAACATTTTACTAAACCATTAGTTCAGTAAGACATCTTCTATAAATAAGTGATTCAGTGGAAGACCAGCCATTAGCATCACACCTGTTTCCATGCAAATCCTCACTTCTCGTACAATTTTTTTCCCCTCCTTTGTTTCAAGGTTAGAAACTGCTGCATTTCCAAATGTCAAACCACCCTAATAGTGCAACTTAAGCATTTTAAAGAGATGCAAGAGATCTGGGGTTTCATGTTTTATGAGCACCAAATTATTTTGAGTTATTTTTAACTATTTTTAAATAGAACTATAAAGTATTTGCTACATGAATATTTAAGATTGGACATGTAATAGCAGCAGCAATTGGGAGCAATGTGTCAGAGCATACAGCTCCAGATGAGTAAGATTTTACACTGGTGATGGATGTAAGAAACCAGAGAGCACAGCCTTCCTTCTAACAATGAGCTTAGTAGAAACAACTTCCTCTTGGTCTTTCTACTGCTTTAGGAAGCATTTAACTGCCACCACATCACCAGGAAGCTAATATCCAAAACACTTCCTTTTCTTCAGAACATGTAACACTGAACAAGTCTAAGTAAAGGCACAGTCTTTACTTCGCCTCTCTCTCCAACGTTTCCAAACTCCACTGCTGGCCAATACTCTGCTCCACTCACCACTGTTAGTTTCCCAAATTAAGCAGCTTTTTGGGGGTGTGGAGGAGGAGGACTATCCATCATCTCAGTAACTCTGCGTGTTTAAGGAAAACAGTCTACAGGTAGCTATGAAAACACTACATGCATACACACTCCTCCAGTTACATACATTTAATTTCGTCTCCATTTTAAAGAGAATTTAAAGAGTTTCAAAAGCAGCAGCTTTTGTTGTTTCGCTAATGTTTCAATTTCCTCAAAAAAGCACCGAGAGAACAAGAATGGATAAGATACATGAGTTTGAGTTCTGTCCCATCTGGTTATGTGAAAATAGCCACTCCAAAAAGCTGAGTGGAAGCCCAACCAACAGTCAAGTTTATAAATATATAAAATAAGCTTGAGAGTTATGAAAAAAGTAAACAAATCCCCCCCCCAAAAAAACTCCACCAACAATATCAAAAAACTTTACTTACTGCAGCTCGAGCTTCTGCAACTTTGGCCTTCTTCAATCTAGTTTTTGCTGCATCCAAATCTAGACGTTTATTTTGTAACAGTTTACGTTCTTTCTGTAAATGAGTTAAGTTAGTTCAGGAGAAAAGAAATAGTTAAAAGCAAAATCCTGCACATTAACTACAAAAAGTAAGTTTTCAAAATGATTTATTTAGCTTGGTTAAATGAAGAGAATATAAACCAATAGGACAAATTCTATCTGATTTTATACATTATTTTAAATAAAACATTATACAATTTTCTATGACTTGATTTAAAAAAAAACTTAGATTTACAACTACTGTGAAATGACAGAAGTAGTTCACTTCTACTTACAGTAATAGTTTTGTAGTCTCCTTCAATAAAGTTTCTTAGGGGAGTGAGAAAATTTATAGCAGAAGTTTGAATTAATTCTCTGTCTGCTGTCCCAATTCGCTTTTGTGTTTCTCCACATTTAATGAGTGCATTTCCTGCAAAGGAAATAATATGCAAATTTCACAGTAATCCAGGCAGGTGCTTTTTTGTTTTTTTGCTTTAAAGCAAAGGAAAACAAACAAACAAAAAAGATGTTTTTACAGGTACAACAGTCTAGGTCAGCAGCTTGAAAGTGCTGCAGTAATAGTCAAAAGAAGTCTCAATCAGTTATTAATTTCCTTTGAATTAGTCTTTTTTTTTGTTTAAATAATTATAATAAAAAAAAAATCAGTTCAAGGACAGATTTCAACAAGAATATAAATTTTCAGAAACTGAAAAGTCCAAGTTACAAAAAACACTCCCTAGGTTTTCTGAATGCTAAAAACACTTTGTGACACCACTTGAAAGGTTAAAGTGTAACTTTACGCTAATGGTTCTTGCAACTTGACCCCAGTTATAAGATCTGCAGCAAATGTAAGCCAAAGGGCTCTTTGCCTGTAACTACAATTCTATTTGCTTAAAACAAACAGAAAAAAACTCATGGGTCTGACAATTTAAGAAGAATCACAGATAATGTCACTTTTTTTTTTTTTTAAGGCCATAAAAGGAATAAAGCCTGTTGTCATTGACCGTGCCGTGTATCCATACATCTTCTACAAAACATTTGACTTTTTCTTTAAGTATAATTTTCTTCCTAAAGGAAGGTAATTGTAATATTTCCACATGTAAAGAACTGATCCTTCCAAGGACAAGAACTTGCCTCATACTCTAACCCTGAGACAAGCAACTGAACTGTCAGAGTTTACGATTGCAGGCTACATGGCAACTAAGCATTCCAGTTGTTTAAGCTACATTAAAAATGGTGATAACAGATTTAACTGTTAAGAGTTATAGAGAAAAAAACACATTATAATTTATAATTATATATTTATATAGTTATATATGTATAAAATACACCATCAAAAGTCACTTGAAAAACATTATATTCAACATCACCCCTACCCTATCATAGGTACTGGTGAAGAAGGGAGAAACATTGAGGTGATATTACACACACACACACACACACACACACACAAACATGCACACTCTCTCTCATTGAGAGAAAAAAAATATTTAGAAAACCACAAATATTGTCAAGTTAAAGAAACGTCTTACTAAGGAAGTAGGTTTTAAATAACATTTCTACTTCTCATCACCTATAGCACATATAAATACTGTCTAATGTACTACAACAAAATGCAAATATGTTCCTTTCTTAATTTGAAAACTAAATTGTATAATTATTTGTTCAGAAGAGAATGTAAACAATCCAGAGACAGTTATTGTACCAACAGCTATTCCTATCTTCTGTAATCCTTAGGTTGTGATAGAAGCCTCACCAGGGGCTTCTTAATGTTCAAAGGGATACAAATCATCTCAAAATGTTACAAAAAAGCATTGTAGTATTACCTAGAGGAAGGCAAAAAATACCACTCCACATTGTTAACAAACAAACAAAGTATCTGTGCATTTCCCCTCTCCCATTTCTGCAACACAAGTCATATTCTTTGCTTCCACTTACCATAGGCTGTCCCAGGTCCAAATTCATTTCCTGCATCAATCATATACTGGCCTAGCAGCTCTGGATTATTCAGACGACTCGGGGCTTTGCGGTCCAACTTCTCATATACAAATTCTTCTATCCTAGCATCTGAAGAAAAAAAATATTATTGATTTACTGCTATTCAAGTATAATTTACAAAAGTAAGAGGAAAGAAAATAGTTTTCAAAAATCCACATATTTAAGCTTAAGTAATTTAATATTGTAAAATGGAGAGTACTACTCTAGAGGCTCAATTGTACTCAACGTTTGTCATGCTGTGTTCACGCGCTTCTTGATGCTGAGCCATAAAATGCTCTTTAGCCATAAAAGGCTCTACAGACCTTGACAGAAACACTGCCATTTACAGTTATCTTACACTTCTGAGATATAAAACGTGATTTCTCTGATCAACCATTTGACTTCATAGTTAACTCACTTCATTCATGCATTCACTGTGAAGTAAATTTAGCATGTAGTAACACAGGCAATCCAAAGCTGCCCTCTAATGAACAAACCTCCCACTTTGAGGAAACTAAAACATAGTGTTAAACAGATAACTTATACTGATGATGAATTAAATAACTACTTTCTTGTCAATGTCACAAAAGTTAAGTCTTAAACACAGTTGTCAGTTCACTTTCTAGCACCAAGCACGAACCAAGATGGATTCAACTTTTTCCTTACTCTGGCCATTATTTTATTGTGGGGGGATTAAATTACAGAAGATCCAAAAATGTCATCTAAAATTACTGGACTATTGCTTGGATCTGACCTAAAGATACTACTAAAATTTTGACTGGAAGCCTCTTCTGTCTAACCCAGACAGGCTGTTCTATTAACTACAACCAAAGGAAGTTCTCGGGAACAGGTAACAGTCCTCCCGAGCAGATTGCCAAACAGTTGAAGTTACATTCCCAGATGAAGATTATCACTTAACACTGATTATTTTTAGACCTCAGAAAATAGACTGGTCAGCATAACTGAGATATTACCATATATTATCCCTTTACTAAAGCTTCCTGATGTAGGTCTATAGCCTCCAAATACTGATTCAAGACTCTAAGTTTCTGGAAAAGTAAATACCTAACCCAAAGGATTGCTAAACTAAATGAACAAGAGAACTGTTTCCTCCAGCCTTCCCTAACGCCAGCCCTAGAGATTTATAACTGCTATATTTAGTCATGACTTATAAAATTCCTATGTCAGTAAACAGTTACACAGGCAAAAAAATCAGAAATTGCAAACAGAAGCCTGAAAGACTTCTTACTTGGATTTGGCTGCAATAATACTTCTGTCTGTTTCATTATTTTTTCTGTCCACAATTTAGTGCATTCTGCCTTGCTGAGAAGGTTCTCCAGGTGAGCATCCAGTTCAGTCTTCTCTGCTTGGCCAAGCTTTTCTTCTGTGAACTACAGTTAGAGAAACAGGTTGAAAATATTAAGTTACTTCATAAAAGCAGATTCACAGTACAACTCCAGGATAGTAACTGTTCACTCACATTATTTGCAAATCATACTTTCAAATATATAATCATTAGACAGTATTCATTAAAGATTTGATGATAATTTTGAAAGTCGATAAGCTCAACAACATAAATTTGCTTTCAGAAAACAGGGATGGAGATGGCATTAATCAGATTGAGATAAGGAAGGCTATTTAAAACACCATGAAGAAACTCTCCACTGTTTTTGGTAAGTCTCTATCTAGGCACTGTGTCTGATTCTGTATGATGCTCTCTAAAACATGAAACAAAAGGAAAGAATGTGGAGGTAATTAAGGTCCCTAAGAGATCAGAAAAAAAAAAAAAAGAACACCAAGGAAAATAGAAGTAATTGAAGCTGACTCTTCTCCAAAGTAAAAGCAGAAGACACAACAGATTCTTTTCTCAGCCACCTTTTATGTATCTGAAGAAAGCTGTCCACAACCAACAGGAAATGTATTAGACTACAAAAGCAATGTATTAAGACTACAAGATGAAGGTTTAAGATGAGATATTAGATAACACTTCTAAAGACAAGGATTAAATGCTGAATCAGACTGACCTGTGAAGCAGAATATATATCTTTTTGGCAGTGGGGGAGGAGTTATTTTTGTTGTTGTTTGTTTTTTAAAGAATAGGTTAAACAAATCTTTCAGGAATTTTTTAGATATAATTGAACCCTTACAGGAAGCATTAGATGACCTCTTATGCTGTCTTCTAAATTATGATTTCAGTCACAGTGAAATACAATCCACACTTCCTTTAGCTAGATAAAAACTACTAGACTATTCATTTCACTTGGTATTTAATCCATGCCAGCTTTTATTAATACACAACCAATCTGTACTTCCTTCAATCCCAAGTCTCTCTCAGAAGGGAAAAACCCAAAGAAGTTTCATGTCAAGGAACCCAACAAAAACAGAACTAATAAAGTGTTTTGCCCCACTCTCTTGAAAACAGTAGCTTCCTCATGATTACAATCTCAGTAACTGACAGTCTAGTCAAGGTCTGGCATTTTTGGTTAGAAGAACATGGCCTATAAGTAAATGCCTAACAAGCTTACCAGTTAAGAACATAATAGGACTGGAAGCATTTTGACTGTCAAACTTTATCCCTGACAAGTTACTAAGTGGAATATTTAAACTCTCCGTAAGAAACAAGAGTAGAACAAAAATAGAACCGTATTAGCCAAGCTTGTTTTAATTTCCATTATGTGCAGGTTAAAAATAACTTTGACACTGCGAACTTCTAAATATTGCACCTTTGGGGGCTCCACATATATGCAGGCTGCCTCTGTGAGAAAGTTCAGTTACAGCACAGGGAGAAAGGGAATTCATACATCTAATATTGTTCATGTTTAAAAGGGCTCTTTTAAAGCGTATCCTGCACTTCGTCTGTTCACAAGCTATCTAGTAAGCCACCTAACCCAGTCCTCTGACATTGTTAAATTCAAAATATAAATTAGTCTAAACATGAGCAGCTTATGCAGAAGGAAATTGCCCTCTCCAGCAGAAGCTGAGTTATCAGCCCACACATTTCAAACCCACACTGCAAAGCTGATCAGAGGGAGAAAGTGTTAATGGAAACTTCCGAGTTCAAGTTGTAGCCATCAACAACAACAGAGTCTCTGCTGCTAAGGAGGAACAGTCCAGCTTGGGATTCTTGGCTGCTGGACGGGGCAACTTGTCTCATTCCAGCTACTACATACACTCCGTGGCAATA
>JAVCKT010001428.1:0-14103 GCA_032273925.1 Rhynchotus rufescens
AAACAAAACCAAGTCTTGCCTTCATACGGAGAAAGCACCCTCGAGGGTTCCCGTAAACCCAGTCACGGGGTTTGACTCCCACATCTCCCACGCAGAGGAAACACGCACATGAAGAACAGCAAGGGGAGGCATATCCCGTTTTGCTGTTCCAAGAGGTGAACACCAGCTCTCCATCAGATGATCACGCTAAGCACAAGCCCGTCCTCCACGCGGGTCACTCCTGCCCCTGCGGCTCCAGCGTGCTGGCTGTGCCGCCAAACCCTCCCACGGAAACTCTGGTCACCCCATACCCCAACAGCTCCAGTGTGCACAGGTCACAGTGCTAGGCGCTGGGGCGAGTTTGGCAAGACGCCTGCTCAGGTAAACACGGCTCCTCTGTGAGACAGGCATCAACACAACTGCCCCTGTGCTGCAGCAGGGGCTCCAGCTTCCCGGGGCTTCTCGCCTGCTCACAAGAGCTGCAAGGAAGGGTTTAAGGCTACAAGAACTTGACTTAGCTAATTCTAATAGCAGAGCTTACCTCATTTATTTATACAAGCATCAAAATGCACAAGCTCTCCATGGTACAAATTGGTTTCAGCAAGAGAAACCGGACACCAACGCATTTGCTGCACAACATACAAATTCAACTGCTGATACGAAAGATGCTAAGTAGAAATATTGCACAGGGCACTTGCACAGAGGGCATTGTTTATTTTAGTCCTTTGGTGAATCGATTAAAATATAAAAAACAGAAATCACTCCCTTATTCCAAATACAACCTATAATTTATTAACAAAAATATTCAGCCTTACTAAATCACAGATTCAGTTGTTTACCTGCTTTTTTTTTTTGTCTTGGTGCAACAAATTTATTAACAGAACATCAGAAATGGTAAAAAAAAAAAGGAAAGAAAATTGTCAAATGACCAAGAAATCTAAGGTAAAGTTTCTTTGACCAGTGACTGGGTATTGGGGACTTTGGTCATTCAACATTTGGTAAGAAAAAGTCACCTTAGCAAAGTTGTAAACATCCACTAACCTGGGGACTTTTAACTTAGGAGAATTTCATGTTTAATTCACTTCTTGGTTATAAGAATAATGTAAAAAACAAGTTTAAGGTTTTCACACCAGTTCACCACATGGCCTTACAAAAATCTCTTGATATTTGTTTTATCAACTGCAGTCAACTTGGTACACATATTCTGAGAGTCTATTGTAGAGGATATTACAACTGACAAAATTAAAGGAAGCTTTATGTTCAATTTAGAGTGTTGAAAAAGAGTTTTTTAGGCCAATGGCTGGGATGAGAATTCATTGGAAAAAAAAATCTGTCAGTTTTAGCCCAGCTCTAAAGTTTCACCTTGCTGAAGTCACCTCACTCTTAAGCTCACTCTTCACGGGTTCATAACTGAAACTCAATAAAACTGAGGAGCTACAAAAACATAGATGTACAGAAGTTCTCCTTGGAGCATTTACATTTCTTAATATAGATGCTGGATAATTTAGATGTCAGTAAAGGAACAAAAAGCAGAGTGAGGCAAACAGCGCCCTAGAGCTCCTACCTTATGCAATTCCGAGGAACAGATGAAGCACAAGCTGCCTAATAGCTGGGTTAGCAACACCCCAAGAAGTGAATTCCAAGGGAACCGCTTCCCACAAAAGCCCCAAACTACCCCCCACACCATCAAAATCACATCCAAAGAAAGAAGGTCTCTGTTTGTCTACCCACGCAGAACTTGAGAGCCCCTCTTGGCTGCAGATGAGCTACGCAGTCTGAGAAGTTCCTAAGGCCTCTGCCTGGTTTAGGAAGGAGGGCAAGTTTCACGGTAAGCTTAAGTGCTTAATTAAACATAAAACCTGCAAGCAAGTTCCACCTTGTTTGGGGGTTTCATCAGGGAGCCTTTGCACAACTCGTGCTCTGCTCCACACAACTGCAAGCCATCGTCAGGTTAAAACAGCAGGTAATTTATGAACCTTCTCGAGGCTGGAATTTTTAATTCGTGAGTCTTGGCTCTAATTGCAACAAGGACCCTTGAGGCTCATAGTTTCTCCAGGTTAACTTCTCTCTCAAATCTTCTACGTGCAAACACTTGTTCCTACAAGAGTTCTGCAAGGAGGATTTTCTCCCCCATTTTTTTTCAACATTCAAAATATGGAAAGCCAAAAGTATCTTAGTTCCAACACATTCTGCCTGCCCATTCAGATTTTGATAATGCTCCAGTGAAAATGCTGTCCTAGTCTCCCTCTTTTCAGGAAATTTCAAAGATTTCCAGCATCAGAAGTACGTGACTCAGCAGCCAGCTTGTATACTGTGCCAAAACAGTAATATAGCCAGTCCTTTTTTTTTCCCATAGGAGGTCTAGAGTCTTTAAAAGTTTAAGATAAATAAAATAAAATAAAATAAAATAAAATAAAATAAAATAAAATAAAATAAAATAAAATAAAATTTGAGGTTCTGTGGGAAAAACCTCAAAGCTGCACTTAAAAGCTACCTCGGATTTCACATCAGCATCAAAACTTGGGCAGAAAAAAACCAACAACCAGCTACTATTTGAAGCGACTTCATTTCTTACCAGTAACAGATTAATCTTTAAAGTCCACCTTTGCTCAGAGGTTTCTTTCTTCTCTGCAAGCCTAACCACGAGTTCCGCTAGCTCCTCACACACTCAGTGCTGCTGTTGAGGGAGCAGAGGCAGAGATACGTCCCCTCTCTCCAAAAAAAGTTCTAGATGCTTTTAAGGAAGGGATTCCACCAACCTGAAATGTTGTTATTGGACATGAGCAAACAGGCTCTTTAAATGTAGAGATGAGGTTTGGCACAAACCCGTGAGAGCAAGAACTGACCATGCAAGAAGGGCATTAAAGTCACAAAGCAAGAGCTAAACACCACAGGAAGGGTTTCCTACCACTAACAAGGTACAGTAGCTATGTTAGAACAAGTATTTTCTTTCCACATTTGATATCCTTTTCTTAATGCACAGCAAGCTTTCTGGAAAAGCCTACACTTGGCACTATCAGGGAATTTTCTTGCTCTGGTATTTTCCCCATTCATTTCCCTCTATTCTTTAATCTTTTCACTTTTACACTTACTACCCAGATTTTCATTTAATCTCTAAGCACAGAAGTCTCCTGAAGCTCCACTCCTCTATTTCCACCCTGGACCCTCTTTACTCTAACTGTGCCAAACCCAGCCATTAGGTGCAGCTGCAAACCCACCTGAACACACAGCTCTGCAGCTCCTAACAAGGCAACACCAGGTCTTGCAGAATCTTTGTACATAAAATCAAAGTTGCAGCCCTTTCAACTGATCCGCAGACTTCTGTTTCATCCATGGTCTCTCCTTCACAATCATTTTTTACAAAATCTTCCGCAAACTAAGGAGGCAGAAAAAAAGTTGCTGTATCCATAACACATTCAGAAAGCTACACCCAGAAATCACGGCCTGGATGCCCCTTTTCAGCTGAACCAGCCATTGAGGGCCAGGCCCATCGAGCTCTGCACTCATCTCTCCACCCTCAGGGTTCCTTCTCCATCATTTCTTCCCCTACTCAGATGTCTTTCAGCAACAGCCAGCCCTCGAGTTCAGCCTCTGTTGCCAGCACTGCACTCTCGTTTCAGCCTCTCCTGTGCTTTCTTCCGCAGCCTCCCGCTCAGCCTTCCTCAGAACTCCCCTTTTCAGGCTTCCCACAAAAAGACTGAAGCAATGGACTGGTGTCACTGCCTTACGGGACCACGAAGGCTCCCTGAACATCCTCTGTGCTTCCCCTGATCTATTCATCTGTTCTGATCTAAAGTTACACCAGGGCACACTCGAGATCCAGCCCAGGCCTGGTACCACTGGGTGCGGCAGCACCCGCTGATTAATGATGGACAAGTTTCTAAATCACTTAATTGGTCAGTAAAACAAGGCTTGTTTAAATCATAGGCTGCCAGGTCAGCAAGACCAAAGAAAAGCAAGAGCAGTTCTGTGTATTTTTTGAAACAGCAAATCTTAAGATTAAAAAAAAAATAAAAATTAAACTTGCCCTTTTAGGCAGCGAGACTGTAACACAACTCAACTGAGCATACTTTGTGTTCTCCTAAATAGGAGAATTTAGGAATTTCTAGGCATTTCTGTGAGGCCCATTGCTACGGTACGTGAGCAGCCCAGGGAGCCCGAGTTGCCCACGGGCATTAAAGAGCAGTTGCTGCGGGGTGACAACGAGCAGGGTGATGGTTTTACACAACCACAGCTGAGGCTCCTGCTTGGCAGAGACAGCTCACTGGCCACAAGCCTTGGATCCAGCTCTCCTTCCGCGCACGGATCCCAGGTAAACTCCAGGGCTCCTTTCCCTGCTCTCACTGCCCAAGGCTTCTCGCTCCGTGGGCCGCGACACCAGGATCAGGTGTCACCTTTGCATTTCATCCAATTCCCCCTAGTTTTCTCACTCTCTCCCTGAGGCAGTGGCCTGGTCCCGGAGCTGGCACCACACACGGGGCTGTTCCCACCACGGACAGGCCATGGCAGGAATCCAGGCCCCTTTCCCTGCACAGGATGCAGCCGCCGTGGATGAGAAGGGCCCCGCGCGCGGCGCTCCCGCTCCTGCTCATCAGCCCATTTATTTCCTCTGCTGGAAGGGAGTCTCCCAGCTCAGGCTCGGCACAAACAGAGCCCGGGGGCCAGGCCGAGGACGGCGTTCACAGAGGAAGGCGCGTCGCTCACACGGCAGCTTCGCACTTTGGAGCAAAGTCAGAAGCAAATTCTTTTTCGTGCACAGGCAGTAAACCCCTATGCGTTAATCAAACATTCATCTCTTTTAGCCATTTTATGCAGAAGCTCAATTAAAAACCACAGCTGTTTCCCTGTGGTTTAAGTAAATCTTCTGCTGAACAAAGGAACTACAGGGCACTAATTTAGCAAGAGTTCTTGATCCCTGTACCCATTTCCCCTATTCTTGCTGCCTAACCTGTATAAATAAGAGGTCCCAACAGGGCCCACATAAAGGGCTGTGATTGCTGATTTTCTTGAAGTGAAACACTGAACATACACACAGATTTCTGGTGAACTGAAAGCAAGGGTGGCTGAACTATATATACCAAGACCCCGTGTCAGCTGCAATGCTTCATGCGGGCACTTTGACAACTTTATTTAATTAGCTTCGACCTCTCACCGCCCCGCACGCTGCTCCGGGCTGCCCTATTTTCATTTTATTTACTTTAAGGAAGTAGAACAATACAGCGATCATCAAAAAAAAGAAAAACCCAGTACATCAAAATAGTACACGCTGTACCCCATACTTAAGCAAATAAACACAGACAATGATAATTCAAGAGTAGGACATATAAATATAAACTTTGAACATCGCCAAGTTCGCGATAATCATAACTTTCGAAAAACGGAGTCTATGTGGTAATTAAAGTGCTGTTCCAGTCGCTCGTCACTAACACAAGAAAGCAGGAGAAGGCTGCTCTGCGCAAAGCCCTTCCCGCCCATTGTATCCAACCTACCGGATTGTGCAGGGATCTGGGGATGGGAGGAGAGCGCGGGCCGGTCGGAGCGGCCGCCCTGGGGCCCCACGGGCCGAGGCCGGTGCGGGGACACCCGGTCCCATGGACACCCAGTCCCACGGACACCCAGCCCTCGCGGAGAGGCAGGAACGCGGGCGCCAGCAGCTGGGGACAAGGGCAGATGGAGGCAGGATCTCCCGCATGGAAGCTCTTGCTGGCGACAGAAATGCTTCCCAAGCTATCCAGACCACTTCCCGGCGCGGCTGCTGACAGTCCCACTGCCGCTCCAAGCCCATGCCGTGCCAGCCCGCGGTGCTGCTGCTCCCCCCAGCACCTACCTTCTCCTTTCTACAAAAGGCAGCGGGCTCCTTCCCAGAGGAAGCACCTTGCAGCTGGGAAACGCGTTCCAGGCCGAGGTGCCGCACAGGGGACACAGGCTGAGCTTCCCAAGTCTCACAACACCAGGAAATCTTAGAGGCAGCCGGGGCGGGGCGGGGAGGGGAGCTGTTTAAGAAAATTAATAACAACAAGGCCGTGACTGCCTGCAGCTCTGTCCCTGCCCTTCCTGGCTGAAGGGGAGGGCAGGCAGCTCGCGTCTCGGGTGGCTCCATGTAACCCACCTCCCGGCCACCACGCGGTATTAGCTTCCCGACCGTCCCAAGCCGGAGCTGCCAAGTCTCAAAGACGGACGGGAGGGATGGGAGCAGCTGGGCCGCTTCCTTTCGCAGGTATCCTTGACCAGGACAGCTCTTAGCTGAACACAGACGTGTGGGACGGGGTTCAGCAGCAGCCCCTCTGCGCTGAGCACCGAGAGGACGAAGGCGAGTGCCCAAACAGGCTGCTCGCTACGGGGCTGCGCCACATCATCAGCCCACGTGCCATTTCTGACGATGTGGAGCAGCAAAGGGCGCCGACCCGCTCTCCCATCCTGCCATATTCCACAGACATGCTCAGCTAAACAGAGGAGAAGCAGGGTACTTGCAGGTCTCAGTTGCTGACATCGGCCTCCTCCATAAGCCCCATCAAAAACTGCAAGTTGCACTAAATCTACGGCAAAACAGCACCAGAGATGGCAATGCCCACATTATTAGGCATCCTGGCAGAGGTTAATAATAATAATATAAAAAGGATTCAAGAAGCCCATAATGAATTTGCTGTCCTCATCACAGAGGGATCTGTGCTGCTGCTGTTCGTCCCAGTGCCAGGAAACTTTGTTCTTGAGAGCCCAGCAACACGACACCTCTCACCGACACAGCAGCAGTGTCAGGAGATGCTAAAATGGGAAGTGAAGTTGAAAGTTCAGTTGAGTTCAGCTTTTAAGCAAAAAAAAATTCACCATCCCGGAATGATAAATATCCTAAATATATCCTATTTCTTCAGAATCTTTAGAGAGGTAAAGCAAGTTATCTGCTACAGCATTTACCATAACAAGGGTAACTTCTCAGGCCAGATTCAAAAGTATAATTCCTACTCCAAGAGGCAAATATTCTATTAAGTTTAAAGTGACCTTCAAATGTGGTCTGAAACAAATCAAAGTGTAAAGAATGCACATGCAAGCCAACGAGAAACAACACTGTAGTTGTCCATCAGCTACTCTTTTGGTCAACTCAAAGAAATTTCTATCCCATCAACAGTATTTCTCTCCTAAGAGTCAAATCATTCCACAACATCAATTCCAGCAAACCAAAGAAGAGCATTAGCATAAGGCCAATGTCTAACTCTGTTGGCAAAGTGCTGTTTCATTAGGGAGCTAATTTATATAAAGCTTGGAATGAAAACAAAAACTTGGACCTGTACATGGCCTTTTGAGTAAGTATATGAAATTCCATGCAAAGTATTTCACGATATGATATATGTCACAAACCAGATTTTGTTCCTGATATAATTTTAGCACTTGCTTCACACATGTACTTCATACAACAGAAAAGGTTGTTGCAATAGAAACAAAGGTTGTATGGAAACAAAACACTGGAAATTAAACTATACAACTTATATTGAGAGCTACTGAATTTCCAGGAGCCCAGATACTTCACCAATGAAAGCAAACAGCAGGCAATCTTGTTTGAGAGCTTTCACGGAAGACAATGCAACTGTTCCACGTTGCACCATCATATTGCAGCTCAAAGCTTCAGACAAGTGTCATCTGCCATCTGCTCGGAAAACTTTTCTTCTGGAAGAGAAACTTGGCCAATGCAGTGACAAAGGGCAGGAACTGATGTGCCTTGGACATGGGAAGTGCCAAAAGTCCCATGGATTTCAAGCAACAAGCAACACTCGTACAGCATTTCCTGATCCAATTGAATATTCTGGACAATAAGCACCTCCAAACACCAGCCATGCTTTGTACATTTGACATAGAGCACCCAGAGGGGAATATGCAAGTTTACTGAGCAAATATATTCATGAATATCTGTTAGCAGTAGAAAATCTATACATAATTGCAGAAAAGTTGTATACAGGCTCAGAACTGGCTCCAGCCAACACTACTTACTTTCTTATTACTAGTTTTCTTACTAGTAGGAAGAAAAATACATTTAGTGCCTGTAATACATTTATCCTGTGCTTACAGTTTTTTGTCTGTGTCCCATGAGGAATAACTGCCCTTTTTCTCCTGTCTCTGCCTACCTTCAACTTGCAGTATAAGGGCTAGCCAGTCTTAAATCAGTCTTTGCACTTAAATCAGCAATACTGACCAAAGATCCAAGTCATTCTGAAGGAACATCCCCCTCATAAACAGCAACTGCTAGATGCCTAAAATGTACTTAGTTCCAAATTTTAATTATTCAAACTCTGCTCAGAAACATTTATGCTCTTCATTTCTTTAAGCTACCCATTTTATTCCATTTATCCAGTGGAAAAGCTATAGATGTTCCTACTGAGATGGAGAAATATCCAGGTTCTGAAAACACGTGTGATTCTCAGAATAAGTTCACTAATTCTTTACAGTGAGGATCCCACCTCACTACATGGGAAAGGAAGCTTAAGAAAAAAACAAAACCTTTTAATTAAAGTGCTATTTGCAATTGCTTCTGCCCATTGATGAAATACCCACATCCCCAATACAGCATCACGTGTGTTCATTCAGCATATCTTTGTGAGGGAAATGAACACAAGAATAATAAGGCTTCTTTGCAAATATCTTCATACGAGGTATGAAATCCTTCTTTGCAGACAGTTGCTGTGGTGCAGACTGAAGGGAAAAAGGGGGAGATCCGACCTCTTGTTTACAGGTTTCCAATGTGCTCCACTGGGTCCGTCCTGAAACGGAAACCCTTTAGCCACATCTTGCGTCCAGGCCGTGGGATGGTGGAGGACAAACGGTGTGAGGCACTTTATGGAGCTCCCACGTGTTTCATGCAGCTCGAGAGAGAAACGGCCCCTTGAGTCTGATGACAGACTTGAAGGACCCTATAATTTCAAGCATAATAAAAGCAATGCTAAATCCTGCCACTGGAGACTCCAGGGAATTAAATGCCAGGTTATCTTTAAATGCTACTAATGCTACCTGACAATGTAATGTTGCATGGACCTATAAAGACACCGTTCTGATGCTCTCGGGTGAAATGATGATTCTTCTGAGAAGCCCTTGCACCATTTTTAATCCAGATGAGTATGCCTGTTTATTTGCAGGTTCGACAACAATGAGACAGAAACATTTAAGGTAGGATTCAAATCCAGAAAAACACATAAACCAAAGACATAACAGTTTTCCCCTTTAGTCAATGAAGCCTCCAGAAAGATTCAGCTCATCCAGAGTAGACACTCTGGACATAATCCAGTTATCCAAACATGGGGATCCGCTACCACTTTAAGCACTCCAGGACATCCGACCTCACCCCTGGCTACTTCTCCTGCAAAGCCTGCAGCTTCCAGACTACAACCATGAGGATTATGCATTTTTTTCCAGAACTCCAGGGATCCCAAACGGCATTAGGTTTGGGCAAGGGAGCTGAGCCTCTGCACCCTCCTTGGCTGCTGAACCGCAACCTGGACCCCAGCGACTGCATCTTCCCCAGCTCTGAAGGCAGAGGGAAAACCTTCAGCGCAGGCACCAGGAATGGGCTCAACGCAGCCCTCACTGCCCCGCCAGCTAACAGCAGAACTGCCGCCTGCACAACGGCCTCTTAGGCTGTTCCTTACTGGGCACTGGGGCCACGTAAGAGATTTTCATCAATGCACCCACTTTTTTAGGGTCTACCCTTCTCATGAAGCAGGATGTACATAATTTCTTCCTAAAAGATCAGGCTTAGAATCCACATGCCAAACTTTTCTATACAGCCAATTTCCAACCCAATCCTCCAATTTCCAATCCTGTACCAGTTTCCTTAGTCAGTTTTTCCTTAGGGGGAAAGATGAAGCCCAATTATAGGTAACAAGTGGATTTTCCTATTCCATCAGTGCTCAGTCCAGTTCTGCCACCTATTCTTTTTTTCTCCTGAACACACAGCGGGGACAGGAGCGACTCGAGCATCCAGGATAACTACAAGACCTGGGCACACAATGATGTAATATTCCTAAAGTAAGTACCCAGTTCCCAGCACAGACAGAGATGCCTTTGAAGACCTCCAGAGGGAGATGCTGTCTAATTTTTGGCACCTAAATCTACACATACAGGGTGCTTGAGAGCATCCATCTTATGCCTCATCACCAGCCACACTCACACTGTGCTGCGGTCTGAGGATTCTACTCTATCAGGTCAGAGATAAAACATTTAAAAAGCAAATACCAGAGCAGGGCCTATGCCAAACCCCGGATTTCATGCTGCCTTTCTTGCTCTTGTTAGACTGAAGTTCTTCAGTCCCCACTTACACTGCTCACCACTACCCACTGCTCTTTCTTTGTCCACTTACTGTTTGAACAAAATATAAAAAATACTTTTTTTCTGCCTTCTCATGGGGGAGAATTCCCCTCCTGCTAGTTCTCACCATATACTTTACCTTGTTATTGCCCATTCCCCTAAGGTTTCTGATCACCACGTACACCTGGAAAGCTTAATGAAGCCCCTGGTCATTTGCCCCATAGTATTAAATATAGCTGAAACAGTTGCATCTGATCTGTATTGGTGCTACTACTAGCACCACAGGAAGCTTTAAGGAAAAAAAAAAAACAGGCTTTGGATGCTATTAACATAGACTTTTTCCCACTCTTCTTTGGCTCTTCCACCTCCTGGGACTAGTTTCCAGGAGAAGCACATGAAGCTCCTGGCTGTTAACGCGAGGTGCTCCTGGCTGCATTCTGCCTGCAGAAGGGGAAACTCGAACCACGGCCGGATCCAGCACAACCACCGCGGACTCCTCAGCACCGCAGGAAGCCTCATCCCCTACCCGGGAAGCCCACAGGCCCGCGCGGCTGTTGTTTACCGCGCAACCGGCACCTGAGCGGCTGTGCGTCAGCCGCGGTGACGGTGTGAGGGAGCCGCTCCGCACGCTGCTCCACGCGCTCCATAGCGGGAACATCTCACACCGCCACCGGGTTTCCATGGAGAAGAGCTGGGATCTCGCCTGATTTCGCTCCAGTTCTGCTGAAAGCAGCCGAGGGCCCTTGCCAAGGCCGTTCTGGCAGGCAAGCATTCCCAGCAGCTCCGGAGCTGGACGGAGCTGCAGTTATTTACTTGCTCAGCGCGCTCGCAGAAGGGGGAACGTTTGTTGCTGTAGTGAATCTGGCTTCCTTTGAAGAACTGAAACACCACTTAAGAGATGAATCAGAGGCAGGCTGAATTAGGAACTCGCTCAGTTACCCTCGCCTCGTAGGCCAGCTGTATCTTGAAGTGCTAGGGGTGATCTGCAGTTCAGCTACTTCAGCCTTGAGACCAAACAGCTCCAGAAACTCAAGTGACACTTTTAACGTGTTACTTTTACATGGCAAAGTTCCTTCTTCTGCTCCTTGCAAAACCACTATCTAACACAAGTCACGAGACAACCTTGATGATTTTTACTATTACATGGAGACATAACTTAAACTCCCCTCTTCCTGAAGACACTAACCACCCGGACTCATAAAAATAAAGTTATGCCCCTTTAAGCTTAGTTTTAGTTAAAGGCTGCTCTCTTGAAAACATTGTCCCCACAGGGTTGATTAGCACCATGTTTCCACCCTGTCATTCAGGAATGCAAGAATGCCTTTGATCAGGCCCTACCAAGGCACAGAGGTGACTTTTTTTTTGCCAGACAGAACAATGAACAACTCAAAAGGGAGCGAAGAAAAATCAAAGAACTTGAGCAGTTTTATCTGCAGGGGTTCTTTTCAAGTTCTTGGCAACGTTCCTTCCACGATTGTCTGCTTCATACAGTAGGATGACATGTCCTCATCTTGGTTATGCCTTCCCAATACTTAGTCCATCTACAGCTGCACAAGAATGTCTCTGTTTTTCTCTATATCAAAACCAACTATTCACAAAAAATAAATAATAATAATAAAAACTAGGTAAGAGATAATAAAGAACTGATACCCAGATCACCCCGCTCTGGGGATGACTTATATCAATCATCAACCACTGGGTGATTCTCCACTAACAGTGACCTTTTTACACCTGTTGGACATTTTTAAATTCATCTGATCCATGGACTTCTTACTTTCATTTTTCTTCTTCTAAATGTTTGAGTTTCCAAGTCTATTATCTTAAAACGCATCACAAAGGCAAGTGAGACTACTAGTCAGGGTGACTTAAAACAAAAAATAATACGTCCTATTTCAATGCTTTTGTCCAAAACACGTGGCCAGCTGACAGACTGTAAGCAGTCATACATTCTACGCACCCAGTTAAGCCCTGGCACAAACTAGTTTCAATCTGTAATCTAAAAATAAAATACAAGGGCTCCAGATGAGCAGCGCAGAGAGTTTCTCATGCTGCTATTCCCAAACTCCTTGACACAAGTTACTTGCATCATGTAATTCACACTGTATTTTAATAGCTGCTGTTAAACATCCTCCTTTCTTGTTAAAAAATGTAGCATTTGTGCCCGACTGAAATGTAGTTCTCACCACACGCTGGCAAATGAAGCATTTTCATCTCTCTGCACTGCTATAGGACTTCTGGCTGGTCACAAAGCACCAACATTAAAAGATCCTTTCTAATAAAGTCTTTCTTTCCCTAACTGTCCAGCTGTCCTCCCGCCCTCTATGTCATTTTCTTACTATTTTTATACGTTGCTTCATTAAGTGCTGATTTATATTCATGGAATAAAAGCTGGCAGCCATCTATTTAGGGATTTCTGGTGGCAGGAAGAAGTGGAAAAAAAAAAAGCATTTTTAAAAGCCATTTCCATCTCCATTCTCAGCCATTTTATCTTTGATATCTCACTTGATGGTGGATTCTTTGATAATGAGTAAGGCTTTTGCAAGCCCTTACAAAGTGCTTGACTTTCTGTTTGTCACCCACCTTTCAACCAAGGTGTTTTGAGACCTTGTGGAGGCCTTTGAGGCCTTGTGAAGTTTCCTCCCTGGTCCTAGAAGAGGTCTCTCCCGCTCCATTCAGGTGAGCGGGAACAGGAGCCAGCTCAAATACACCTGTCTGCACCTCAGCTGAGAGGAGTTCAGCAACACAAATGTCAAGAAATACCCAAAGGTATTTCTTACTGACTTGTATGAAAAAGTGGATCCTCAGAAAATGTTCAAAAAATAAAATAACCCACGTTTGGACAGTTCCAAAGTAAATAAAATGGCATTTCCAGTGCCTTTCAGATTCGGACACCACCATATTTACTCAGAGGATGCTCATTCCTGTTTGTTCCTTTATACAGAAGCTTAGTGGCTCAGAAAATACCCAGAGCAGCCACCTCCGGCTCGCGGGCACTTCCCGATCCCGGGGCGACACGCTCTTCCCGCTGCTGCTCGCTGGTTTCCGGAGGCGCCCGTGGGCGGCAGCCACAGGCTGCAGGGCACAGCCGGGGCGCGCGGGCCGGCCCGGCCCTGCCCTTGGTCCCTTCGCTGCCCTTCGGGGCTCTCACCCGTCCACAGCTCCTGCCAGGACACACCAACCAGGCCCGGGACTAAGCAAGGAAGCCTGGGCAGAGCCTGTCAGCCCAGGCACCGACCACAGAGCCCTCCCGGTGCTGCTTCAGTTCAACCCTAGCTTAGGTGGAAGCAGTCGGTTTTACATAGGTCTAGGTCAGGCCTAGGTGCTGAACTAGCTGTCGATGCTCGCAGAGCAGTCAGCATTTGTGCTCCCTAGGCCGTGTTTCCCTCCTCCTGTAACCCTGCTGGCCCTGCCTCCATAGGCCATTCCTCCTTCACAGTTTTTCTGGCATTACATAGAAACGCATGTTCCAGTCACCGGCTGGAATATCTTGAGGGGCACTACTATTGATAAGGAAGACCAAAAATAAATATGCGTATATATATATTAAAAAAAATAGTTTTTTATATATAAAGCAGGTACATTTTCAAAGAAACAGTAGCTAATGGTGCAAATACATTTTAGGCTTTCAATTATTTTTCTGCTGTTTATTTTAAGCCCTTAGAAATCCTCCATATGCTTGGAAAACATTTCAGGGCATTAAGGATGAAGAGCATGTATAGCTATAAAATTACTGACTGCTATAAATCTCAACCATATCAGGTAGGCATAGAGGCTTTAAGATGATGCAGCTCTCCACAATCACAATAGAGGGACTTGGGAGTTCATCCTGGCCTCTGT
>JAVCKT010001428.1:19237-31357 GCA_032273925.1 Rhynchotus rufescens
TTCTCTCATCCCGGGATCGTGTCGGGTGGATTCAACAGAGCGCAGAACTTGTGTGCCCTGGCAGTTGGGGCTGTAAAATAAATACCTGCTCAGCCTGGAACGGGGGATTTAACTAGGAATTCTCTGGGCTGTACTGACATCTTGTGGCGGCTTTTGTAATGGAAAAAAAAAAAAATCTTGGAGTCATCTTTCGTTTGATGGGAGGGAAGTGCTGCTCTGGTCTCCTTTCTCGTGGAGAAGGAGTAGAAGGAGTCTGTGCTGGCTGCCTGCTGTCTTTCTACTGTCTTGCTTTTGACTCTTGAAAATAAAAAAGTTTAAAATTACTGAACATTATTTCTTTTAGCTAGTTTAAAAACGTGAAGCTGCCCAGAGAAGCGGCTGAGTCTCCGTCCTTGCAGATGCTCAGGAGCAGCCTGGAGAGCAGCCTGGGCCGCCTGCCCTAGGGGCCCCTGGTCGAGCAGTGGGGTTAGACCAGGAGATTTCCAGGGATGCCTTCCAGCCTCAACCGCTGCGGGACGCTGTGGTGGTTTCCTCTCCTGTAGACCTGAGACACTCGGGGTTGCTCAAGGAGAACCCCGAGATCCTTTTACTCTTTTAGGTATTCCCTTTAGGACAGATTCTGGAATTCTTTATTCAAATACATGTTTGTGTCATCAAGGTGTAACATAGACTGCTCAGAACTGGAAAAGAACAGGAACTTGCTGGTGTGATCCTGAAATACTCTTGTAACTGCCAGTTTTTCAATGGAAAACTAGCCAAGTTGAGTAAGTGTCAGAGTTCTTGCTGTAAACTATGGGAATTAAAACAAGCCACGCTGACAGTAACATAAAGTTCAGCTCCTTTCCCTTCCCCTTTCTGTGGAGCTTTCAGAAGAAGACAAAACTCCCTCCAAGTCCAGGTCCCAGTCCCAGCTTCAAATTCACGTGTGTCTTGTACTTCAGATGTTGCTTGTTGTTTGGGGAGCGTGGAAAAGGAAATTTGGGGATATCCCCAAACGTAAACACAACACAATCCTTCTACAGGATGGCACAGATCAAAGAAGGAAGAGTTTCAGATACCTTGGAGTTTTCCCTGGGAAAGCAGCTGCTTTAGCATTAGGAAGGAGATGCAGCACGAGCCATCCTTGCTGCTTACATGGGTTACTTCAAGTGGATCAAGCAGCCCATTTATAATCAAATGAAACTCCCCGGTGTCATGACAGATGAATTTTGTGGAAGGTTTGAGAGACCCCTGTGAGCTTGCTTCGTCTGTGAAGGGCAGTGTGAGGTGCTGTTCCATGCAGATAGTGCCTCGTTAATTCTGCCAGCGCTAAAATAGCCCTAATGCCGCGCGCCTCTTTGCCTCCCTTTCCTGCTGTGCCTGGAGGCCAGCAGGGAGAGCGAGCGTGGAGAGGAGCACGAGGTCAACTGCTCTAGTAGGCTTTGAGTGTTAGAGCTCACCCTCTATTTGTGATTTTCTCCCTGCTTACAAGTTGAGGGTCATTTTTCTCAATTTTCAGGTCGTCTGCAAATTGAGTGATGTTATCAGGTGGTTCTTGACTGTAAGAAGTATTCGGTAACGTGAGCATGAGTGGTTTATGTGTGTTGGCACCTGACTTCTGGTCATCACGAGAACATGAACTTAGCTTACGGAACTGCTCGGAGAGCTGCCCCGTCTGGGGCTGCGTTTTCAGGCCTTCTCTCTCGCTGCTCGCTGTGAAAGGAGAAGGAGCGATGGAGCCAAGGAGTGATGGAGCAAAGGAAGGATGGCAGTGCCCTTGGGGCAGGGCTGCGCTTGGCGCCCCGGGGCCTGTTCCTTGCGGGGAAGCTGCTTTGCTACGTGGCTGCTGCTTCCTTCCAAAGTCTGTTGGGATGTTTAGGGAAACATAGGGTTTCGTTAGCGGCCCGCCTCTTGGAGGTCTTTGGAGCGGTTCATTTCCACTGTGGTGGTGACTTGGCTAAAGGCACGATCGTGTGTATGGCTGCCTGTACGTAGGGCTGCCTGTCCGGGCAAGACCTCCCCCAACTCCTGCAGACCTGTGAGAGTGTTGGAGTTGCCTCCGTCTCCTGCTTCCTGACCTCGGCATTTCACCATGTGATACGTGTGGAAGTAACCCACAAAACGAGTGTTAATGAAATACTAGGTCCTGGTGCCTGCCTGTCAGTGTTCAAACACTGCTTTCAAACCAAACGAAAAGTTTAATATTTCAGGACTATGGTGCGGAGCTGTAGCCGGACTTGCTGGCGCCTCCCCTGCATCACTCTTTGCCAAGGATGTTTGGAAGGCCCTGCTTTGTGGTGGTAGCTGCTGCTTTGGTGCTCTCTCTGCACCTGGAAAGAGATGAAGAGCCGTGTGCCTGGCAAAGGGGCTTCCACACTGCTCCTCCCCAACTCCCTCACCTTAGGGGAGCGTCTTGAGGCCTTCAGAGATGCTGGGGAAAGTGTAACAGCGTCTGAAATGGCTTGGAATTCGGAGGAAGTCAGTCGGGCGGCGATGGAAATACCAGGCTGGTGCTTAAAGTAACTGTTTAATTGCTGTCATCTTCCCATGTCATTGGCCTCCAAGGTTCAGGCCTTCAGAAAAGGAGCTGCTCTGTTGTGTGCTTATCAGAAGACTTCCTTATATTGTCTGAGGTTGCTAAGAATACTCTAAGGAGCAATAGCTGGTGGGAAGCAAATTGGAATAGAACTGGCTTTTGAAATCTTAAGTCACTTATTCATTTGAAGGCAAAGAAAGTAGATTAAATGTTTTTATAGATGTAGACGGTAGATTGCAGTATATGTTTCTTAGGTTTTATTCTGATCTTCTTTCTTCTTCTGGTAGTTCTCGTCTCTCTCTTTTAATATTTCCTTTTCCCTGTGTCATTGGCCTTGCTGTGTTTTCTTCTTTATTGCACTGGCTCTCATAAATTTTCTTAAATCTGAAAGGAACAGCTCTAATACTTCATGGGCATGTTTTGAAAGTGAGATTCTTTGCTGTTGTAGAAGGAAAAAACTCGGTGTTTTCTTTTCCCACTCTTTCCTCTCTCGAGCAAGTACAATATGCAACTCGTTTTGCAAGTTTCTTTTTGTCTTACATATTGTATTACTGCAGGGGAAGAGAAAAAAAAAAAAAGGAAAAAAAAGGGAAACTTGTTTCCATGTATTTTCAAGGTACTAATCGTAGAAAAACTCTTAGAGCTAATGGGTCTAACAGAGGTTAACCCTTTCAAAGCCAGCGGTCTGACTGTGAACACCAAACTCGAAATTGCACGTGAGGGATAACAAATAGAAAGACGTTGTAACTAACAGAGGTGCCAGTCACGTTGATGCCCTGTTCAATCTCTTCATTAATAGAAACATAAAACTCTGTCACAGTCTTTGGTTGATCAAAACGGGATCTGTTAGCAGCTGAAATACACAAGATGCTTGTGCGCCAGCACTTCAGAGCACTACAGTAACTTCAGTGAGAAAACACCGTGACATTGTTTTGTCTCCCTTTATTATAAAAGGTGAAAATCCCTTTTGGGAATCCTGTGTAACCTGGAAATCTTGGGTGAGGCTTTCAAAGCAGGTAGCGGCTGCTCGCCTGGAGCCTGGAGGTTGGCACCACTTCCAGGTGGGCTTGGACCTTGTGGCCTCCTGTGCTCTGTTCCAACCCCGCTTCTGCTCCGCGGTACTCCCCGCTCTGCAGCCAGGGTGCAGCTCCGTGGGGCTGGTTTTGTGCTGGGCTTTCCGTCCTGTCATTTCTCGTGCCCGTTTGTCCTTGGCCAGTGACAAATTCTTCTCTCTGCCTCTTGCAAGGTTATTTGGTGCTCTCAGTAGCTTGGCTTCCTGGTTAAAGAGCAAACAATACCCAACTTGTGGCCCTGGGGAACGCTTGAAATGAGTGGAGGGAGTTTTTAGAAGAAGCTTCTGCTGCGTTCAGATGTAGAGAGTGGGCTGCTCAGCTGCTAATTGAAGAATTGGTTTATTCAGCAAAGCAAATTTTGAGAAATAAACCTTTTATTGCTTGGAAGTCCTAGGTGGCAAAGTTTTGCCTTTATTACCCTCACTTTATTACTTAGCCTTATTTTATTTTCCAGCAGACTGGAAGCTGTGGGTAACCAAAACATCCAGATTTATTTGAACTTTTTAGGCTCTTTCAAACGTTGTTATGAATGGCACAGTGGGGCATGTTATTACTAAGTTCTGTTTTTCTCCTGGTGCTTTTGTCAGGGCTTTGCTGGGCCTGTTTAGCCTGGAGAAGAGAAGGCTGAGAGGGGATCTGATTAACATGTATAAGTTCATGAAGGGGGAATGTAGGGAGGAAGGTGCCAAGCTCTTCTCAGTGGTGGCCAGTGACAGGACAAGGGGCAGTGGGTACAAGTTGAAACACAGGCAGTTCCATCTCCATGTGAGGAGGGACATCTTCCCTGTGAGGGTGCCAGAGCCCTGGCACAGGCTGCCCATGGAGGCTGTGGAGTCTCCTCTGGAGATCTCCCAAACCCGCCTGGATGCCGCCCTGTGCCCCGTGCTCTGGGTGTCCCTGCTGGAGCAGAGGGCTGGACTAGATGATCTCTAGAGGCCCCTTCCAGCCTCAACCATCCGGTGATTCTGTGATTCTGTCAAGCTCTGCAAAGGCTTCAGCAAAGTTCAAACCTGTTCTAAAATCTTTTTACAAATTATTTGAGGCAACCAGTTGCTGCCACATTTTACACAGGCTTTTCTCATCAAATGAAAGAGCTGAAAGGGTTTGGCATAATAATGCCCCCCTTGTACAGTTCTGCCATTTGTTTTTCATTTTATCTCCAGTTTCCTTATTAAGTTAATGATGGGTAAAATTAATCACTCAGCTATTTTTCTGAAGTCATACGAAACCGCAGTATGTAAGCGGAGTGATTGTATCACTCTAATTAGAAGGTGTTTTTCCTTGAAGCTTTCATCCCCTGAAATGAAATTACCACATTGTAAACTCGCTAGGTTATGAGCAAGACCATAGTTGTTGGAAACGCAGGAGCCTGTGGCGCATTTCCCCACACTGATAAGTGAGAAGGATCTCTATAAATCACTTGCAAAATGCGCGGTTATATCTTCTGCACTAAGGTTAAGAAAATTAATCTTTTAGGCAGCAGGTGAAAACAAGCAGAATTATGTTGGGGCCTTTCGCTTTATTCAATACCAACTTGGAGCTATTAAAGCTTCCTAGGAAACCACACTTTCTCAATGGGTCAAGTCACTAAGGAAACAAAGCAAACTTTATCAGCGCTGTGCAAGTCCACATTCCAGGAATTCCTAGCACTTGGCATCTCTATAGCACTCCAGAGCCATGAGCTTGACTCTCCTTAGCAGAGCTACCAAGGCAAACGATGAAATTCTCAGCACGGTGCCCAGCTTGCCCGAATGCAGATACGGGCAGCTGCTTATATCCCTGTGTGATATCCCTTATATCCTCCTGTGATCCTGCAGGGTCTATCCAAAGGCACTAGGGGAAGGAAATGTAATTCCAGGACTAACACTTCTGAAAAAAGAGGAGAGAAATGCGCCTCCTTGGACAAGTCCCATCTCGTATACCCTAAGCCAGCCAGGAAAAATGCAAATAATCACTAAACAGGACAAGGTTGTGAAAGAGTCAGACAGCCCTTGTCACTGAACTGAGAGGAGCTCTTCCTTCGTGCAGGCAGCAGCCTAATATCTATAGCTTTGAAATGAGCGTGGGGGGGAGGAGGAGAGAGACTATGAAATCCTGTTAGTTGGAATTAATTAGATGAAGGACATTATGTCAGCAACAATGCGCGACTTCTCTCCACGGACTGCTCCTTTTCAGCTTTTCAAAGGCAAACAGATTATATCTGCACAGAAGTCAATGCGAGGCCAGGCTAAAACTGTGAGGCATTTTGTGCCACAGTTCAGGCCGGTAGGCAAAAGAAGGTGATCACTTATCTTTACTGTATTTTCTTTTAATTTGTATAGTGTTCTTGCAGAAAGGTTTAGGTCCGAAGTATCTGGGACACAAGGAATAGGATGGGATTCATGCTGATCTTTATAAAGTCTTGAAAAAATAGCTAAGAAAAAGGCAGAATCATTCTAACAAGCTGGCACACACTGTTAGGCATCTTCATGAACTTATATTTCGTGATATGGATGAGTGGCACTCGAGCACTTTTCAGTGAACAAATCTGATCATTTTTCTCTCCCTCTCCTGAAATCTCCAAACAAGATGAAATGAATTATTGGTGAAGGAGATAAAGGTTTTCCTTTAAGTAGGTTTTCCTTTAAGTCCAAAGAGAACTAGGAGACAACCGTAAAGCTACAGGGCCTCTGCTTTTTCCATTACCTTCCATATAGTTGGAGTGATACACAAACTCAGACAAATAAATCGGTTTTTAATTATATTAGAGCAACACTGAAATACCGAGAGACAGAAATGCAACTCCAAAGCTTTGCAAAATGAGAATCATGAAAAATTCTCAGGCTGCTCCACATGTCTGCATTTGCCTGTCCAAAGTCTTGCTCAAGATCACTGTTAAATACGGCAAAGCTCTCCCTCCTCTCCCTACCGCTGACAGCGCAGTAAGATTAACCGTGCACTCCACGCCCGGACTCAGGCTCACAGCTGTTCGGATACGGAATGAGCGTCTCCAACTGTTGCTGCACTTCCAAGGGCACCGGAGCCACTGGGAGCTGCCTTCGGGAGCAAATTCCCCTGCCCAGGGCCACGCGAAGGCACTTGCACACCGGCCACTGAGGTCACACACACTGAGACACAGAGCGTTCCTTTGGAAAGGAGGCACCCATTCAAGTTTGGAAAAGCACAAACAACATGGAGTGCATTTTCCAGGGCCTTTTCCCATCATTTTTGCTCTTCCCAATCCCTTTTCCAGGGCCTCTTCCCCATCATTTTCAGTTTTTAATCCTGCTCGTCTAGGTGGGTGAATACTGGTGTGCATTACAAGCCCTAGGAAACAGCTACCCGCAGAGAAACGTGCCTGGCAAAGGCACAAAAACTTACTTTTTACTGCGAGCCCGTCCCACTCCCGTGGGATATCCGCGAGATCCCCAGGCATCCGGGGAGAGCATTCCTCGGCGCTGCCCGACTGCTCCTCCCGTTCCCCGGCATCCGCGCCACGCGCGTTGACAGCCGTTACTGTAATCCCAGGAGTGCAGGGGTTCCGACGGCGCAGCTCTCATCGGGAAGACTCTCGGGAGTAAGTCGGGCACATTTTAACCAGCACGATGGAAACCACGTCCTTTGCTGCCACAGTCCCTTTGGCTTCAGGAGGCCTTTCCAGTTGCTCTTCAGGGCAGCTGCAGATACAGGTTTATTTTCACTAGCACAGGCGCCCACAGCCAAGGGAAATGTCTGACCAGAGAGGGGTTGAACAACTTCTCTCTCTTGAGAGGCTGACAGATGCCCAGCTCATACCACCAAAAGCAGCCAAAACCTGGGACTGAGGCTCCTTCAGGAAAGCAGAATCCCCCGATTCCTCCTAGTTCCATCCTTGCTTTAAGATAAGGAGGAGAAACTTGCTCTTTTCTTCTTTTATGGAGGAAAAGGACCACAGAGAAGCCTTTGCACACAGATGGATAGATGAACACACAAGACTGAGGAAAAGATTCAGAAGAGAAGAGCAGGAAGAGAATCCAATAAGGAGCGCTAAAATAGAACAATCAATAGAAGGAGAAGGATACATGCTTGATAAATCTGGAATCTCGATGGTGAACATAAAGCAAATGCACAAGAAATATGGGAGGTTGAGTTTATTAACTGAAATTCATAAGCTCAGAATATTTTATCGGGTCCCTCCTCCTAAACCTTTCCTGGTCAATTGACCAGCTCCAATAAAAGAAAATTAGGTGGGGAAATCAGCAGGGTTTACACTTAGCTTACACCGAATCAGTGGGCAGCACACAAATGTTTTCCACTTTTACAGCTCAGCAAGAGAGCATCAGAGTGAAATCCTTGGTACCCAAGGGCCACGTGTAAGAAGGAGGGTGAAAAACATCCAGACACCTTTTATACCACCTGGCAGAGGCGAAGGGCCCTGGAGTTCAGCGCATCCATGTCCTCCCTGGCAGACACGGGTGCCGGCTGCTGCTCCGTGGGGTACGTGGCCTGCCTGGGGTTTCACACGAGCTGCAGCTCGGCTCCTCCGGGACATTAAATTCATGGTTTTCTCTCCCAAAGAAATGCTACGTCGATAAATACAAATATATATTTATGTATAAATATAAAGGCTGTGCAACCTCCGACCCAAGACTAAAGAGCCTGCGTGAGAGAAGCAGGCAGCGGCGCAGCAGGTTTCACGGCGAGGGCAGCCGGGCGCCCGCGCTGGGATGGTGCCAGGGCACTCGCCCAACCACCTCCGCCCCCCGAGATTTTTTAGGACGCTTTTGCCCCGCTTTTCAAAAGCTCTCCTATCTCCCGTTTCTTAGGTGCATTTTCCAGGATGTGTAATTTTATCTCAAGCCATATCTCCAGGGAAGGTATTTTATACCCTGCTCCAGTCAAGGACTTTAGCTGGGCTCCTTGTGCCGGCTCAGTGACCCGACACGTCACATGCTAGAAGGCTACAGGGTGAGCCCTGACTTCAGGGTGTCCTTTAGCCCCCAAATCTGCTCACACCATCAGTCAGGGAATTAGCTTTGATCGCACACGTCTGAACCGGACAGCAGGGCAGGGAGACGCAGCAAAGGCCACTTTTCTCATTACTGCTTCTCTTCTACAACACACAATTAGGACCCAAAGACTCCCCAGATAATTAGCACGATCACAATTCTTGTCCTTCATCGCCAGCATATCAAAGGTCACAAAATCTCCGGCCATATGACGATCATTTACTGCACAGCGATCCTTAGGTGCTGCACAGCAGGCCACACCAGGATTCAGCCTCCACTCTCTTTACCTCTGAAGCTGCAGCAAGGCACCAATTGCTCTTTTGCCCCAACAGCACCTGACGTTACCAGAGACTTGTATTAGCCACAAGAGAACCTCTGCGCGCCGCATTAAACGACACATCCACTGAAACGTGCAGGAAACAACTTGTTTAACTCCACCATGTGCTAAAGCCATCTAGATAGGCCTTTATTTAGAGCAGCATGCAAGTGAAACACACCAACACTTGCACCCTCAAAGGACCAAACTGGAGGTCACATTCGACAAATGCATTCGCTCTGGCACCTGCCCGGTCGTGCGCTCGAGTCCAGGTCTTCACTTATTCCCAAGAGCCGCCCCTTTCTGGGATGGGATGAGGCTTACGGCACGAGGAACCAGGATGGGGGCGACCACCACCTTCGGAGACACAAAGTCACTGCCTGTTCCCGTGGCAGTTGGCAATTAAGTACTTGAACCTCCTGGATAGAAATGCTGGCAGCAGCAACAGGGTCACGAACCTGGAATCCGGTTAATGTTACACCTTCAAATATCACTTAACCTGTAATCTCATGAGTGTAAAAAGGCCTTTCCTACCCCTTTTCTGGAAGCAGAATATAATAGTAATAATAATAATAATAGCACTGAAAAAATATCCACTAAGTTAAGCCACAAAGAAGCCACACGAGGGAAAAAGCGAACGATGCCACGTGGAAGGGCTGACACCAGAACACTCAGGCCAGTTTTGAAACACCAGGAACAGGGCTAGGGAGAGGACCCAAAGAAAGAAACATTGCTGTTCACTTCAGGCACCTGCAACTAAAAATTGCCCTCCTTTTTACCCTCCTTTTCCCCTCACACCCCCAAACCCCGCTACAAACCAGGAGCAGCTATACCAGTATTTTCCCCTGTGCACAGCCCTCTACAAAAGCGCTGCAAATGTTTCGTTGTGCTTTGGATTAGCACAAAAAAATGCCCAAAGTTATTGAACAGAAAAGGGAAAGGGGACAAGGCACCCAGTAAACAGGTCATCTCCAAAACTTTTCTGGTATTTTGTAGAGGGCAGAGTTTAAAAAAAAAAAAAAAAAAAAAAAAAAAAGTGAATAAATCAAAATCTGTAAACAGCTAAAATTTAGAGCTACTGGGGTATATATTGAAAGCTTAAAGAGAAGGTCTTCGTGGTTTAAACTCATGGGAAGTTTGTAAAGAAGTTTCCATAAAAGCTTTAATTTAGAATGCGTGTCATGGAGCAAAACACTGCAGCGACACCAGAATGTACTTTTCAAATGTATTAGTAACTAATCCCCTTTGGATTATGCCAAGCATGTCACATCAGGATGGCTCGGGCTCACCTTGGCCAGCGAGTTATGTTAAAATACAACCAACCCTATGTGTGTTTGCGCTCCAGGGGCTGAGCGGGAAAGGCTTTGGGTCTGACACTGCTCACAACCACACAGCCTTCCTGCTTTACTCAGAATATAGTGTACAACACACTTGCTGCACAGCCAGACCTAAAGGACTGGTGGGAATCTTTCCTTGTGCTTAATCGTTCCAAAAACACATGTGGTGCGGCAGGTCCTTTTTTTATAAAACTTACATTTATTCTGCACAAATTCTAGTCCCTTTATTATAAAAGCTGCATTTATTGTGTACAAATTCCGGGTGCAACGGGCTTACGTGCAAACTGGCAGATTAACAAACTGCAGTTGGGAATGAGCCTTTCCCAATCCTATTCATTTAGGGCCTGGTGTTCCTTTCCATTCACGCAGTGCCAGAATCTGCAGCGAGTGGCCTCACGTTATCCTCCTCGGAGGCATCCAGGAATGCAGAACATCAACCATCACCCGCGCGAGTCTCTCCCTCTCAGCCCTCCAGGGCTTAGGTGCCCGATAGACCTTCAGATAGGCACGAAGCTCACAGCACGACTGCTCCGCTGCTGGATAACCCTGGCGTTACTCCCGACTGCTCCATGCAGACACGTTTCGGCTACTTGGAGCCTGCCCAAACATCGGAGCCTTCACAATGATGGCTGGAACCAGAGACCCCCTTGAAGGCCCCATGAGGTTCTCAAGCCCCTTCCTCAACTGGAAAGCCTTTGGGCTTTCCAAAGCGCAGCTTCCAGACCCGTCCTTTATCCCGGCAATAAAGCCTGACTCCGGAGATGCAGCAGCACCCTAGACCGCTTTGCCCAGTACCTCAAGACGAGGCCTCGAGATGGTCAGGTTTAAATCCTCATTGCTTTTATCTCAAACCGCAAGCCGCAGTTGGACTTGATTTTATCCTAGGTGACTGCCCGAGCCCTTCTGCTGCCCCTCCGCTTGGTCCTGGAGCTCCAGCCGGGGGTTCCTCCACCAGCAGCTTCAGGCTCCTCCAAGCCAGCGAGGGGACCTCGGGAAGGGGCTCTGGGGCAGGGGCCGGGGCTGCCCATGAGCCTCTCCCTTGCTCTTGAAGACATCTACTTAGGTGTTGCTTTTCCTAAGAAGCCACCGACGCTGCTCATGCACCTAATGCCAGGAAAGTGTTTGCAAGTGCAAATAATACGAACGCACAGAAACCTCCACGCGGCGAGACCAAAGACCGAAGCCCCCGTGAGGGGGGCTGAGCTCAGGCGGGACCCCCGTCACGTCCCGCTGTCGCCTGAGCTCTTCCATTCACCGGTTTCGGAGGCTGCCGGCTCGAACCTTTCCTAGGGGTGACACAGGTGAGGGTTATACAGGGAGCTGGAGCCTAAGCCGGTCCTAGTGGGCATTCAGGCACCTGCAAGCTGGGCACCTGCAGCCTCCCGACTGCCCGCCGGAGTTTTCCCTCTGCCTCTCTCAGCCGCACACGAAGTGCGGCGAAGCGCCGCGCTCATGTTGACTCTGCTCGCTAAAGACACAGGACAACTCCTCGCGGGGAGCCCTCCTGGCCGGAGCCCGCGGGACGCGGGGCCGTCTCCACGCAGGGCGCGAGCCCTGGGACAGGCGCAGCCTGCGGGACGCGCGGCGCCGCTCCCCGGCTCCCGCTCCCGCTCCCCGGCTCCCGCGCCCGCGCCGCCCGCGCGCAGAGCTCACGCCCGTGTCCGCGCGTTTCGGAGCCGCCGCCCGCCGCCGTTGGGGACGGAGCAGCTCCCGCGCGCGGCGCCGCCCGCAGCCCAGTGCCCGCCACGCGCCCGCCGGGCTGCTCCTGGCGGGGAGCAACAACTCGGGGAGCAGGGAAGGAGGGAAAAGCCGGCGGCAGGGCGGGCGGAGCGCCCCGTGCGGGGCTGCGGGGCCGGGGCGGGAGGCAGCGGGACGGGCGTTACCTGCGGGAACGCGGCGGTTACCGGCGGGA
>JAVCKT010001429.1:0-16962 GCA_032273925.1 Rhynchotus rufescens
CCGCACCGCGTCCCCCGCGGCCGCTCGCACCGTCCCAGCCGACGTCCCTCCAGCCGTGCGCGCCCGGGAAGCGGCGCAGGCGCCGGTACTCGTCCTGGCGCGCGTGCTGCGCCCACTGCAGCACCAGGATGCTCTCCAGGAAGACGTCCCTGAACTCCGTGGCCGCCACCTTCCTCCTGATGCCGTTGGGGCACTCCTGCGAGCACCGGCGTGTGACACCCCACGGCCGGGGACACCGATGGAGCTCGCGGGGACCTTGCTGGGGCCCCGGTCCCACCCGGCATCGGGCTGCCCGCTCGGAGGATTCCCCAGCCCCGCTCCCATCCCGGCCGCGCAGAGCCCTACCGAGCTGCAGCAGGTCCTGTCCTGCCCGTACGTGTCCCCCAGGCTGGGCCACAGTGTCACCACGGGAGCCCTGCTCGGTGGCTGCGCCGCTGGCTCCGGGGCTGCCGTGGCGCGAGCGCTGCCTGGGATCCTGTGCGGGGACAGCGGAGCTGGCGGGAGGCACCGGGCGGCCCCACACCGGGAACTGGACCCGGGAATCTCCATGAGCCGCCGGACCCACCCAGGCCATCGCGGGCTGTCCCGCGGGGCCGAGCGCCCCAGGGGGAGCGGGGCCGCTCAGTGACACCAAGAGCCGCATCCTCTTCCCAATCCGCCACCAGCCAGCCCGGCTGCCCGCACCAAAGGCACCGGTGCCCCGTGGGGACGCTGCTCGTGCTGGTACAGTGATGGAAGAGCCAGGAGATGGAGCAGGGAGGAGCAGCAGCGGGAGCAGCCGCTCTCTCCTTGACCAGGTGCCAGGGGCCGCTCCGTGCACGGAGAGCGGGAGCAACAGTTAACCTGGGCGTTAATGATTCCCCAGCTTGGGAAAGGCCAAGGTCCAAACCATCCCACGGAGAAACATGGACATGGGCACCCGGGTGAGCGCAGGCGACTGCCAGTGCCACTGACAGGGCAGTCGCCCGGGGCTGCCCGCGGCCCCATCCCCGTTCCCGTCCCCACGCAGGGCTGCCCGTGCCCCCGTCCCCGCGCGGGCCGCGTTACCTGCCGAGCTGCTGCCAGAGCTGCCGCGGCGCCGGGAGCAGCAGCAGCAGCAGCAGCGAGAGCAGGGAGGCGGCGAGCAGCAGCGCCGCGGTGCCGCGCGCCGGGCCCCTCCGCTGGGCGCCTCCGGGGAGCCTCGGCATGGCCGGGCCGCGCGGCGAGGAGGGGAGCGCGGCGGGCAGCGCACGGGCAGCGCGGGGGGCGGCGTGGGGGGCGGCGCCTCCCCGGTTCCCCCGGGACGGGCCCCGCGGCTCTCGCCCCTTGGCCGGTCCCCAGGCGGCTCCCGGAGCGCGAGGAGGGCAGCGGCGCTCACGGGGACGGGCGCCCACGGAGCCCGGCCCAACGCTGCAAATGGCGCGGGCAGGAAGGCCGCGGGACGTGCGCTCGTCAGAGAGCGCGAGCGGTGAAAATCCACATCCTGCCCGGCCTCCCCGGGCCACACGTCACGCGCTCCCGGCCACCGGCGCCGGGCGCTGCTCCGTCAACCGGGCCTGGCCCGGACACGGGGCAGGGCAGCCCGGGCGACGGCTCGGGGATCCCAGCGCTGCTGCTGGCGCATGGATGGATGCATGGATGGATGCATGGATGGAGACCCACATCGGCCTGCCTCGGGCTGCACCGGCGGAAGGAAACAGCCGAGGCCGTTGCCGGCAGGACCGACCATGAGGAAGCAGCCGCAGAGCCGGGTGCGGGCGCTGGCCGCCGCTGCGGGGAACGGGGCACACGGGCCCTGCTGCGAGGGGAAGCAGCCGCCCCGAGGCACTCGGGCGCTCCCCGGGCTGTGACCCCCGGGTGACAGAGTTGGAGGTCTGGCCCCCGAGGGGGCCCTGGCAAATCCCTTTTCCTCGAAGGGAGGTCCCCACACTGCCCCTCGTTGCCCTGCCGGGGGGCAGAGGCTGCAGGCGAGGGGCTCCGGCTGCACCCACGGACAGGGACAAAACGCCACGGCTGCCGGGAGCAGGGCCGGCCCCGCGCCCGGGGGACACACACCATCACACAGGGGCGGCTCTAGAAACCAGCGCACGTTTTATTGTTAAAATACAACCAGGGAAAAGCTGGACGTTACCCAGTGCCCCTAGCAGGAGTCACGGGCCGAGACACGAGTAACAGAGGATGGTTTAAAAAAACCAGTAAAATAAATACAAGGGCAGCGGTGCGGAGCGCCGGGCCGGCTACTTGGCAGGCAGCAGCTGCTGCCGCTGCTGCTCCAGAAGCGCCTCCAGGTGCTGGGCTCTGCGCAGGGCCGCCTGGAGGGAGCGGGCGCTGAGCGGCCGGGCAGCGCCGCCCGCCGCCCCCCGCCCCGCACTCACCTCGTACTGCTTGCGCAGGCTGCTCACGCTCTCCTCCTTCTTCACCAGGGCCGTCTTCACCCTGCGCACGGAGACGCAACGAGGCTGAGGCCTCCAGGCTCCCCCTTGCCCCCAGCGGGGGCTTCAAGGGGGTCCGAGGGGCTGCAACATCCCCCTCCAGCATCTTCCCACCCAGGACCCGCCGCCCAAAGCCCACGAGCGGCTGCCCTGCTGCCCAGGGCGCTTTGGTTCCCCGCTGAGCATTAGGGAGCTTGCAGCAAGTAACCTGTAACAGGAGAGGGACATTCACTCGCTGGGACTTGATTAACAGCGAGTTATTTCTAAGCATCCTCCCACTTTGCACGGGTTCTGCCCGACCTGTAACCCTTCCCCACAGCTCTCAGCTCCAGCCCCTGGCTTCCAGCCTTGGCCGGGCTGCTGGCAACAGCTGGCAGGAGACGGCAGCCCTGGTGCCGCGGGGCTGCGGCCGGGGCCCGGCGGGAGCCGCAGGGCAGGGCAGGGCAGGGGGCTGCGTGTGCTCGTGCCCCAGCAGCTCACTGCAGCTCTGCACAGGGGTGCCGCAGGGCCAGCTCCCCGCCACGCCAAAGCAGCGATCCCAGCCCTCTGCACCCACGCAGAGAGCTCCCGTGAGAGACACCCTTGCAGTTCAGGGGCTTGTTTCATGTGCGAAATCTGTGCCCCACGGGCAGGCTCAGGGAAACAGGAGGGAGCTGCAGACGAGCTGCCTGGCCCGATGCTCAGCCCGGGTGACAGCAGAGTCCCCAAGCCAGCTGGCACCCACGCTCCACGCCCAGCACGGCCCTCGCTGCCCCCCGGGGCCCGGGCCGCTTCTCGGGATGCTCCAATGCTCCTGGTGCCGCCGGGGCGGATGCCGCAGCGGGGCCGGCTCCCTGGAGCCCGGCCGTGCAGGGGCTGCAGCCGAGCAGCCCCGCGCCCAGCACCGCTGACCCCAGCGCGCTCGCACGCTCTTGCCGCAGCAGCACGCGCGGCTGCTCAGCACTGTCCTCTCCCGGCGGGAACGCACACGGTGCTCCCGCCGCACTGACCCTCCAGCCCTCCGGGCAAGCAGGGGAGCTGCCCCGCGGACAGGCTCACACGGAGCGGCCTGGAAGTCACCACAAAGGCCATGGGATTCAGCGACAGAGCAGGGGACTGTTCTCCTGTTACCCTCGCAGGGCTGGGAACAGCGTGAGAGGACGCAGCAGCGCGGGCGCAGGGAGCCTCACCTCCTGTGAACCTCCTCCAGCTCCTCATCCTTCTCCCGCACCACCCTGTCGAGCTCCAGGCGCTGCCGGGCTCTCATCTCGGCCATCTCCGTCTTGAGCTGCCTGTTCTCCTCCTCCGTGCCCACGAGCCTGTCGGCAAACTCCTGGCGGATCACGTCTGCCAGGCTGCTCCGCTCCTGCGCCAGCTGGTCCCTCACCTGCGGCCAGGACACAGGAGGGATCACGGCACTGATGGGCACAGGGCACGGAGAGGAGGCCACCCTGCTCCCCACTCGCCTTGCTGATCTCCTGCAGCTCCTGCTCCTTGTGCTTCAGCAGGCCCTGCAGGTGAAGGCTCTGGCCCTCGAGCTCAGCCAGCCGCCCCTTCAGCTCGCTGCACCGCTCCTGCAGCTTCCGCTCGGACCTCTCCAGCTCCTGCAGCTCTGCCTCGTACTTGTCTCGGATCCTCTTAATCCTAAAGCGAGGGAAGAAGAGCCAGGTCAGCTCAGCCTCGGGCCGCACTGAGGCCCTTCCCGGCCTCCTCTGCACTGCGGGAGCAAACACAAGACAGCAGCAAGGGTGGGATGCGCCCCACGGGAGACCCCGAGCTCTGCATGCACGGAGAGGCTGTCCTTGGCCTGCAGGAGGGAGCAGCGATGGCTTTGCTGCCACCCACGGTGCCCCAGGCTGTTCTCGGCGCACAGAGAGGCCCCTGCTCCACGGGGCAGTCAGCTCTGAACAATGGCAGGTTCCTCTCCATGTGTCCTGGAATAGACAGGAGCTGCTGCCAAGACCAGGCTGCAAGAGAGGGACCACGGAGGCGCTGGAGAAACCAGTGCAAGCGGCTCTGTTCCTGCGTGCCACCGCGGCTCTGGCCTCGAGGGGAGGCCACCACTGCCACCGCGCCCGCGGCTCTCCTGGGCTGGCGTCACCCTCTCGGGCGGGCAGCACACACCGAGGGCACGCGCGCTGTGTTGGGAGGGAGTGAAGCTTCCTCCCCGGCAGCTAGAACCAAAGGAGGGCCAGCTAGACCAAAGGAGGGTCTAGCTAGAACCAAAGGAGGGCCAGCTGCGTCCCCCGGGACACCATGGAGCTCCTCTCGCTGCTCGTCACTCTGCTCCCCTCTTGCCGTGCCGGGGGGCTCTCAAAGCCCTTGTTCCCCGTCAGAGGAACGTGGGGTGCAGGGCAGCACAACCCCACCACGCATGCAGAGCTCAGGGGCAGACGCACCAACCCCAGGGGATGGGGGAGGAGGAAGAGCCCTCAAGGAGGGAGAACTCGGGGTTGGGCCCCCCGCTCCCTCCCCACCTGTTCTCTGCCGCCCTCTCGCACTCCTCCTTGGCGGAGGACATGTCGGCCTCCAGGCGCTGGATTACCAACTCGATCTCTTTGTCTCTCTCCTTCCTCACCTCCTCCCGCAGCTCCCGCTCCCGGGAGAGCAGCCAGGCCTCCTGCGGACAGACACACAGATGGCAAACGTCACCTCAGATCTCCTCTGAGCCCCAGAGGCGACGCTTTCAGAGACGGGCAGCTCCAGCCGTTACCTCCTTCTTCATGTAGCTGGCCTCCCAGGCCTGCTTCTCCATCTCCAGCCGGTCCTTCAGCACCTTCACCTCTGCCTGCAGAGACACAAGCAGGAGTGGGAGCGCTCAGCGTGTGGGCAGCCCTGCCTGCCCCTGCACCCACCGCTTGCTGATGGGAGCAGCCCTAGAGCAGGTCAGCGGTGCCAGCACGTGGCAGCCCAGCCCCACGCGTGCAGCCCAGGGCTGCAGCGACGCACTGGCACTTGCATGGCCTGTGCCCGAGCACAGCTCATGCCCTGCAGCAGCTAGAGCCCAACAAGGGGACACCCCAGAGACAAGAGACCTGATGCCGCCTCTCGTGCTCTTCTTTCTCCTTCGCGTATTCCTCCTTGAGCGCCTTGGTCAGCGCAGAGCTGTTGGCCTCCAGCTGCTGCCTCAGCTCCTCCAGCTCTGCTCGCTGCCTGCCCGCAGACAACCACAGCTTGTAACGTCCCCGCCGGCCCCACGTCCCTGTCCAGTCGCGACCTGCCCAGGCTGCTCCGCTGCAGCCCCCTCCAGAACCTCCCCTCTTCCCAAGGGAACCTTTCCTGGGAAAACCAGCCCCACTGGCCTAAGCTCAGGCCTGTCCCAGCCTCTCACCTGGCCGCTTGCTGGCTGAGCCGCTCCTTCTCCTCGGCCACCTCCGCGTAGAGCCGGCGCCGCTGCTGCTGCAGCGCCTGTTCCTCCTGCTCCAAGTGCTTCTCGCACCTGCGGGAGCAGAGCAGCCTCAGGATCTGCCTGGTTTGGCACACTGGCCCCCGGTTTGCAGCCCCACAGTGGTCCGTGTCCTCCCCGTCCCAACCACGGCTAGCCAGGGGCCATCCGAGTGCCGGGCTCACTGGCACGTCCCTGCTCAGGGCTGGTGGAGGGAGCTGGGGGTGGTTTCTGGGGACACTAACTGCTCATCACGTCACCAAGCACTGCTAGGGGATGCTGAGCACCGCCACGCCAGCCACCCAGCCTGCTGCTCCCAGGACAAACCGCTGCCGGGCCAGCTCCCGCTCCCGCTGGCTCTGCTGCTCCCGCTCCCGCTGCAGCAGCTCGCGCAGCTCCTCCGCCTGGCGCGAGTACCTCTGCGCCGCCCGCTCGTCACACTGCAGCAGCTCGGCCTCGTGCAGCACCTTCAGCTTCTTGATGTCCTGCTTGTGCTTGGCGATGAGCTTCTGGATCTCTGGCTCCAGCCCTGGGGCAGACGGGTAGGCAGAGCCCTGGGGCAGCCTGTGCACAAGCGCCAGCACCGCTCCCCGCAGCCCCAGAGAGCTGGAAAGGAGACCACGAGCACGGCCCCATCTCCAAGCCCAGCTGAGGGACCTGCCTGTACCTTTCACAGTGATTTCTTTGATCTTCTTGGTTTTCTCATCCATCCACTTCTCTCGCCTTATTTTCTCTGTTGCGCTCATCAGCTCCTTGAGTTTCTTGATCTCCTGTTTGGAAACAAACCAGAAAACTTCAGAGACAAGGTAGGGGAGGAAAAAAAAGTATTAACCTAGGAGCTTGGCTGTTGAAAAGAAAGTTGTAGGCAAGAGGGGATGACCTTAGCTGTGCACAGAGCGCTCGAACAGCCCTGGCCAGCTGCGTTCTCCCCAGCTCAGGGAACTAGATGCACATCCCCCAGTGCCGCCTTCCCTCTCCTGGGCGACGGGGCCGCTGCTGCCCTGAGGAATTCCAGCACAGGAGAAAATGGCAAACCCCTTAGAAAAGGGCTCGGTGGATGGGGCTGGCAAACGAGAACACCTATTGGAAAGGAGACGGGAGCTCCAGGCTGCTCGTGCTCCTCAGAGCAGATGGTGCCTGCGGAGCAGCCTGTCCGTAGGCTGGTGGGGAGTCATTCGGGAAGATGCTTCCTTCTCCCGGCTTCGGCTGTGGGCAGAAGGGCCCCAAGGAGGAAGGACAGACAAGCCCCTTTCCAAGAACACTGCAATATCATCACAGAGCAAGTTTCTGCAGCGCCAAAAGCTCCTCAAGGACCCTGAAAGCCTGCAGAGCCCAGGCACAACCACTGCTCTCGCTTTCTCCTTTGACTCCATTTACCTCTGCAGCCTTCCCCAGGTCTGTGCCCGTTTAACGGAGCACAAAGGCTGGTGAAACAGCCGGGTTCTGAAGGCGCTGCTTCCACCTTGGTGCGGCTGCCGGAGGAGCGGCAGCGAAGCCGCTCCCAGGGCAGCGGGAAGGCAGGGAAAGAGCAAAGAACACGTTTACCTCGCAAAAGGGGCCCAAAGAGCGCCAGACCTGGGGAGAAAAAGGAGAGGGAAAGAGAAAGGGGATCACAGAGGGAGAGGAGGGGGGACGGAGAGGAGAGACAAGCCCCAGGAGAGGAGCACCCAGGAGAGCCGGCTGCGGCAGCAGCAGGGGATGCAGGGGAGCAGAGCAGCAGGGGCAGCCGAGCGGGGCAGGTAACACACGGATGCACGGAGGGCCTGGCAGCGCCCAGAGCAACGGCAGCTCCAGGCAAGGGCAGAGGCAGCCCCGCTCCAGGAGGTGCTGCGAGCCCGGGGGGCGGCTCCGGCCCGAGGACACGTCCTGCTGCAGGAGCCCACGGCACAGACACTGCTCAGAGGAAGCAGATCCCACCGGGAGCTGCCTGCAGAGCTGGGGGCACAACCCACCCCAGGCAGGGCCCGGGCCTCAGAGCAAGGCAGGAGAGCAGGAGATTCCCTCTGCGTCACCTCCTGGCAGCAACAGCTCCCAGGCCATCCCCGTCACCGCTGCCTGGGCTGAGCAGGGAGCCAGGGGCAAGGGCTGCAGCTCCACCGCTGCACCGAGCCCCTTCCCTCGAGACTGTCCTCGCCTCCTTCCAGCTGCGCTCCAAACGCAGGTTTGAACACCAAGGCAAACAAGCCAAGCCTTCACTACGTGTTAGGCTGCGCATTAAAACAGGCTCAAGCGGGTGCAAACACTGTCTCCACTCCAGAGTCCTGGACACAAACTGAGCTTGGAGGCTAAGGGGGTGCAGAACCGAATGAGCTCCACGCAGGAGTTCAGTGCAGGGTGGAAGGAACCATCTCCATCTATGGGACAGGGAGCCCTCCGCACATTCCCGAGGGAAGGAGCCCCGAGGCCGCTGCGGATGGACAGGGAGCAGCTCCCGCTGTGGGCGGCACATGCCGGAGCAGGGCCCCGGGGCAGGATTCACCCTGTGCAGGCTCACGGTGCAACCCCTGGTGTGTTTGGTACTGGCCACAGCAAGAGCACAGTGACGCCCACAGAGGTCTGTTACTGGTATTTAGCTGTAAGACACATGTGCTTCATAATCCTGCTCCCATTTGGCTCTGTGGATTCCGCCTCCAGCAAAGGGCTTTGGTAATAACTTCACATAGGAGGATATGGTCACAGGCACAAATTCCGTGGCACTGAGTTTGTTGTTGTTGACCTGCTTTTGTCTCTGGCTTAGGTGAAATCCCCCGTTCCCTCCCTGCCTGGGGAGAGCTCCCTCCACCGCAGGAGCTGGGGGAGCTGACGCTGCTCGTGGTCAGTCCCACGCCCCTGGCTCCGGGCAGCGAGGCCTCCGGCAGGGCACTCAGCCTGCAGTGACCCGTGCAGCTCACACGGACCTCTTGTGCAGGCAGCACAACCCGCCAGAACGGAGCCCCCGGGCGCGAGAAGTGACACGAGCCCCTGCGGGCTGGGGGCCGCTCAGCGCCGCTCCGTGGCAGCGTCAGCACGGGGTTCCTTCCTGCACCTGCAGCCCGCCTTCCCAATCCCCTCACCAGCTCGTGCTGCTCCTGTATCTGGGCGATCTTCTTGCTGTATTTCTGGTCTACTTGTTTCAGCTCAGCTACCACAGCCTCACACTTCTCACTCAGCACCTTCTTATCATCAATGAGCTGGGTAGGGCACAGACAAGGCATGAGGGAGCCAGGCAGAGCGCGGCCACCTCCGCTGGCCCCTGGCTTGAGCAGCCCCACGCGAGGAGGAGCGATTACCTTGTCGATGAAGGTCAGGTGCCGCTGGATAGCGGCCTCGTACTGCTCCCGCTGCAGCCGGAGCTGCTGGCTGAGCTCCTGCTCAGTCTGCTTGACGTGACGAACCGTCAGTTCCCTCTGCTGAGCCTGGATGCAGGGGGGAAATGGAGCCATGAGACATCAGAGGAGGATGTTACACCCACCCGGGCACCTCCACAGGAGATGCCTCGGTCACCTTCACACCAGGAAAACACTATGTGGTGCCAGAACAACCAGAAATCAGTCTTTTCCTAAGACAGCCTGGTCCTGAACTCATGTCCTAATATCAGAAGGACAGCCCAAACACAGGTGACAGAGAAAGGAGAGTTCTGCCTAGGAAAGGGCATCACGCAGGCCCTCCTGCCTGGGCTTCTGGGCTGATGAGGAAGCTGCTAAGGAGAGTTTTGAAGATGATTTTCCAATCAGGAAGGCAGCAGGGAGAAAGCCAAGAAGCACACACCAAACTGGGCTTCTCACCACAAAGCAGCACAGCAGAACTTAGCACTGCTGGGGCCACAGAAGGTAAATTCTGCTCAGAGTCATCTGCTTGCCTTGTAAAGACACTGTTCCAAGAATACCCTGTCTTGGGCTCTTGGCCTTGGCTCCCCAGCAAGGAGCACCTCTGCCTCACGCACCAGCGCTGTCTGGAGCAGGCTGACAGCTCGCTGCTTCTCCTCCACTTCCAGCTTCAGCCTCATGATGGAGCTGGTGACTTCCGTGGCAACAGCCGAGGCTTGTTCCAAATGAGCCAGCTCCTCCTCGGAAAGGAGTCCCTGGGACACAAAACTGGATTAAAAGGGGCTGGGGACCACCTGGAGCCGGGGTGAGGAGAGAGTCCCCTTCCCTGCGGGATCTCTCGCTGTCTCTCCACCACGAACGGCCTCTCGCTCCAGCGCTCACCTCGCGCTGCGTGGCCGAAGCGGCGGACCTGGGCCTCTCCTGTTCAGACTTCTCCATCTCATCCAGGAAGCTGATGATGCTTTGGAGTTTGGCCTCGGAGAGCAGGGCCCCATCCTCAGGGACCCCCGGGGAATGGTTCAACTTCCCAAACTTCTCCAAGTTATCAGCAGTCAGGGAATTGGAGTCTGATTCCTGCCGGGCAGACAGAGAGCAGTTAACAAGGAAGGCAGCCTCATTACAACGGCCCCAAGGGTTCAGAAGAAGAGGTGTTATGTATTCCCCAGCAGCACTGGATGGAGGCAACTCTCGCAAAAATGCCCCTTTTCACAAGAAAGCCAGTTCCCGGGGTAGATGTGATGATGCTCGGTCCTCTGCTTACCCCATCTATCCAGGCATATTTGTCCTTCTTGAGGAGTTTTGGCTGGGGCAGCAGCTCTGGCTCTTCCTCCAGCAGCCTGAGGGTGTCGAGCAGCTCATTGAGAGTGACCTTGGACTGAGCCCTGCTCGCAGCAGTGGCCACCATCTCCAGATCCTCTCCGCCTGGCTCTCTGCAGCTCACATCCTAAGGTGGAGGAAAACACACCATAGAATAAAAATGGTTTGCTGGATGCTCTCGGAAGTGAAGCTAGGCTCCAAAGCTGCACCAGCAGAAGAGCCGGTGCCAGGAGCACCAAGAGGCAAAGCCAGGCCCACCTGGAGCTTGTCCTCCGCGCCGGGATCCTGCGAAGGCAGGGAGCCCAGGTCTGCCAGGGCGCTTTCTTCTGCCTCCGCAGCAAGTGAGTGGAAATTGGCATCTGCAGGAACCAGACCGTGCTCGCTCGATGCAGCTCCCCTCAGGGAGCGCTGCACCTCCATCACCCTCCTTGCCCCCATGTCAAGCACCTCTCCCGAAGCAGCAGAAACCTGCAGAAGCCACTCACCAGCATTATTAGCTTTGACGACGCTGCTGGCCGGACTGATGTTCTTTGCAGAAGCAGGCTTGGCAGGCTTCTTCTTTGCAGCCCTTCTGCTCTGCTTCACCAGGGCGAGCTCTTCTTCTGCCAAGCGCTTCGTGTCAGAAGCCTTTTGGGCCCTTTTCTGTTGCAGCTCCTGTGGGGCCAGACAAGCCATCAGCACCCTGTGCAGCCCAGGGGGTGTTCTGCCATGTCCCTGCACTGCTTTGCAAACACTGGCAATGGTTGGAGGGACAGCAGCAACCTACATGCTCAGCTATTAAAGCAGGACAACGTTTTTCAGAGAAAGCAGAGAAACAACAATTCCATCCGTGCTCCCGTGGGCAAACAGGAGGTAGTGACCACGGCCCTGCCAGCAACACGTGGAGCAAGGGCTGTCCATACACTCTGGCACGCACATCCTTCACGTTCTGCATCCAGGGCTGCTCAGGAGGCCAGGCTGCACCACCAGCTCGAGCACCATGAGGTGCAGCAAAGATGCAGCGCCCAAGGCGTTGCCTTGGCTGAGCTTTGGGAAGTCAGTTTAGGCATAAAATGTGACAACAGCCAGGCAAACAGCTACTTCAGAAGTCACCATCCTCCAGCTGCTCACTGCTGTCCCCTTCTGCTGGAACATGATTCCATTTAGGGCAAAGTTAAAACTGTGTTATCTTAAAATCTTTCCAGCAACGCTGCAAGCCAGTAACTCCACGCACTCTGTCACAGATTCAGCCCCTCACCCGAGCTCCAGCAGCGCCAGACCTTCCTTGCTGGGAGAGGGCTGGGAGAACAGGTTAAAGCTGCAAGATGCTCAGATGCTTCCTGGCACCGTGAGCAACAGGCAGAGAACACGGAGCCGGGGTCAGCCCTGTCCACCAGCCACCCAAAGAGATCCCATTCCCAAAAATGGTTCTGTTCCCGGGCCTCTCAGCCGCTCTGCAGAGCTGCTGTTACAGTCTCCCTTTCTCAGCACGGTCACCCTTTCCCCAAGAACTAGATGGAAACCAGCACTGTCTTCACAAGCTCTGAATGAGCTGCCAAGGCTTGGCAGCAACACAAAGGGCAAGCTGCTCTATGGCACCTCCTTCTCGGTAGGGAACACTCCATTTCCAAGACTTGCTTTAATTCTGCTTCATGCAAAGCCTAAAGATGCGGAGAAAAGGCCCTTTTACCACCTCACAAACAAAGAGGGCCAAGAGGCAGGGCTCAGCCAGCCACGAAGCTGCTGCCTCCTCCCTACCTGGACAGCAGCACGTCGGGCCTGGCGAGCTTTCTCCTCGCGGATCTTCCGGCGCTCCTCGTCCTTTTTCTCATGCAAATCCAGGATGTTGCCCTCCTCCATCTGCTGCTGCCTTTCCTTCCCGACAGAAGGGACAAGAAGTGTTATTGAGGACTCCCCAGCACCCAGCACCTGCGGCAGGGACGCTGGAAAGGACACAACTCTCCTGGAGTCACCCCGTATCCAGAGGGAATTCCCCCCTCCCCAGCCTCCCCCTCCTCTCCACAACCTTCCCCTTCCTGCAAGTAAAAGGCCCTCAGAAAAGCTCCACTTTAGGGTAGCTTATCTTCTTTAGACATTAAATTCAATTATTAGTCATTTGGGTCTGAAACCACCGAAGAGACAAGGCTTAAAAATAGAACCGCTCATACAAGAGCTCTGGTACTTTTTGTTATTTGGATAAATAATTAAACACAAAGGAACACAAATAGCTGCAGATGACACGACACTTTCCAGTGAGCCAACTGCTCCCAATTCGCCGCCACGAGCTGAGCCAGGGTATCCCCTCTTTGGCCAGCAGAGTGTCCAAGACAGCAAGAATTCGGCTGCACTAGCACTGGTGCTGCCAGCTCTCCTGGCTGCAGCCAAGGAACAGGGACAGATGCGGTGCAGGGGGCAGCACTGCGGCTCCCAGCCTGCTCGATACCAGTCCTTCCCACTTGCATCATCAACCCTGGGTGCAGGGACAGCCACCTGCAATGACCAGGACCTGGTGCACCTCCGTGCTGCAAGAAGCTGGCTAGAAGCAGAGCAGAAGTCCCCTTGTCTCCAACAACTCCGTTCTTGGGCGGATCGCCTGCTGGCTACGGGAACTTATTTTCCTCCCTCGCTGAGACAGGCAGGACGCCCGGGGTTGAGAAGGGCCTCGGCTGTAAGCCAGGGGACAGACCTCTCTTTTGGCAGCCAGGAGCTGTCCCAGAGCGGCCGCTCCCATCCTGTGCCTCTGCGAGTGGTGCCGGTACCAGCGCTGGATAGTCACCGCCGCAAGGTTCACCTGCTGAATGAACCTGCAAGGCAAGGGCAAGGTGAGCAGGGCTCCCCAGCCACGTCCTGCTGCAGGAGGGCACGAGGACTGCTCACTGCAGCCCTCTCCTGGGCTGGGGTTTGGGTGGGCACAACTTGCTCCCCTGATGAGGGCAACTCAGACCAGCCGAGGCACAGGCAGCACAGCAACACAGTCCTGCAACGTGCCCCGAGAGGAGCTGTGCCAGCAGCCAGAGCCCCGCAGGACAGACACAAAGGGCTCCAGCTCCCCTGCTCTCGACGCCCACGCTCACCCCTTCATTTGGCACTGCCCTCGTGCCCCGGAGCCATCGCTCTGCCTCACCTCTCTGCCTCCTCTTCGGTCACCTCCTGCCTCCGCTGCAGGCTGCTGCTGCTGTTGTTGTTGTGGGTCATGATGTTGTTGCTGGAGAAATTCTTCTGAGACTTCATGAAACTGCTGCTTTCGTTCTCCTCGTTCGAGGTCGCCTTGATGACATTGCTAAGGCAGAAGACGGAGCTGCCGGTTACCATCCCGCCCCGGTTTGTGCCACATCTGCACAGGGAGCAGACTGGGCCCAACACACAGGGTGAAGCAGCTCCCCGGCGCTGCCCGCAGCAGGAGCCCGCTCACTCACTTGAGGGAGCTCGGCGCCTGGTTGGAGCTCTTGGGCGCGGGGCCCTTGTCGCTCGTGGAGTAGTTGTTGTGCACCATGGTGGTGACGCAGTTGCCCATGGCGCCCTTGTTGCTCCTGTTGTGGAGAGAAGACAACGGAAGCATCAGGCCTTGCTCCGCGCGGAGGCAAAAGCCAGGGAGGCCTCACGGGCAGCTCACCCGCTCCCCAGGGCTGTTAGCTGACACACCAGCAGGAACTGCAGGCGCGGCAGAGCCTGCTTTTCAGGCCATTCAAACAGGGAGCTGTTGCTCAAGTCTCTCCTAGCCCTGAAGGTCTCAAGCCTTGTTCCCTTTCCTACACTCGGAGTGGCCTCGCTCCTTCCACACATCAATCAGCCTCCTGTGCAGCTTCCAAACACGTCCTCACCAGCCCAGCCTCACACACTGTCATCCGTCTGCCCCGTGTCTGACCTGCTGTTCTGGCAGAGACAGAGCATCAGCACCACCTCCTTTGTCCAGGAATTTTCTGTTTATTTCCTCCTAACACCTGGCTTACAGGGCTCCTGGTCCAGTGCTGCTCCTACCTGTTGTTGGCAGTGAAATTGGCTGCCAGGAGCACGGTGGCCTCTTTCTTCCTCATGCCTGCTGGTGGCTCAAGGGAGCTGGGGCCATGGGAGCCGGATGATCCAGGGAATCCACGTGGCTGATCATCCTGCCATGGAGTGAGCAAGCACTAAGTGTGTGCGAGCACCAAACCAACCTCTTCAAAACCAGACTCTGCCTCCGCAGGCCAATTTCTCCCTCTTACAGGGAGAAAACCCCACGTGTGCTGCGGCCCTGCACTGCCGACACAAGCGTGGAGCCCCATGCGGCACACGTTTGGTGAGGCACCAGGACACCCCAGGGCCCGAGCAACGAGCGAGCAGTGCCGGCTTTGCCTGCAGGCCGAGCAAGGGCCAGCCTGGTGTCACAGACGAGTTACACCACCCTCATCCATAGATCCAGGGGACATCCTTCGCATGACCCCCCCACCAAACCAACACCAAGGACTGCACCCGCTGGAGCGCCAGCCCCAGCCAGCAGCCCCTGGGCAGCCCGTGCTCCTTACCAAGATGTTCCACGTGGTCTTCCTCTCCGGGGAGGTTTTGCTCAGCGGCGCCCCTTTCCTTCGTCCACCAGAAGGGCTGTCGAAGAAGGCCAGGAAGTCTCCTGCCTGCTCCGGGCTTCAGCCCCGGCCGAGGGAGGCGGAGAGAAAGGAAGAAGTTCTGCAGTTAAGAGGAGATGCAGGCAAAGGGCACCAGGGGGGCAGTGCCGGGGTCCCGCTCCTGCTCGCTCTGCAGGGCCCCAGCAGACTGCTCAGCAAGGAGCCCGGATCTCCGCAGAGCAGCCTGACAAGAGCCCAGCAGCAGCGTGACAGAGCTCAGACCTGCCTGGTGCCCATCTCGAGACACGGGGAGAAAAAGGACTCGAGAATCATTACACAGTCATGAAATCTGGGAATTATTAGGTTTTGTGTAAAGCTTTATACTTCAGCATAACACGTGGGGATAGGATGCATTAAAGGGATGGGCACAAAGCAACAGGAGGGGAATTAAAAGATCACAGTTCAAAGAGAGAGCCTAGGAAGTGACTGGAAGCACAAGGAGAACTTTCCTCTCCTAACACCTGATGTTCCCCCCAGGAGCTGTGGAGATACACGAGTGGTTGCGTGGCCTCCGGCACAGCAAGGGCTGCACCTGGAAGGCCAGTAACTCCCCCTGCCCGCCTTGGCTGGGGCTGTAAGGTCCATCGGGGCTGTCTTCAGTGAGCAGCCCCATCCCTCTGAACCAATCCTTTGTGCCTGGAGCTTCCAGCCTACCGAAATACCCCCTATTTCCCCCAATTCTAGTCCTGTGACCTCCCTGCAAAAAAGCAGCCCCCGGATTTCCAAGGCCAGGTTCCAACCCACGGTGCACACAGGGATTCGTTAGAGCACAGCCAAGAAAGGACGGGCTTTGCCCGCAGGAGGAGAGGTGTCAGCCGGAGCGGCGCGGTCGCGCACAGCGCGGCAGGCACAGGCGGCTGCAGCGGTACCTGGGCACGCTGTTCCCCCGCTGGTGAACCTGGGTGGTGCTGTTGGATCTCCGGAGGTTGTTAATCGCCCGGGATCCCGCGTCTTCCTGTGGGGGAGCAAGTTACAGCGAGCAGTGACGTGGGAGAACCCGGAGCAGCATCGGTGCCGGCACTGGGCCGGCTCCGATGCCGAGCAGAGCGTCCCAAACAGCCCTGCTCTCCGTGCCCCCTTCCAGCCCCTTGCACGGGAGCAGGCAGGAGGTTTCCTGGCACTGCGAACCTCTCCGTGCGAGAAAGCCCAGCTACATCCAGCTCCCCCCGGGCTCCCGTGTCGCCGCTGAGCAAGCAGGAGTATGTTCATTTGCTTTAAGCTTCCTAGCAGAGAAGGGCTGTGTTTAATACCTGTCCTGGGAATAAGTGGCAAGCTGGCAGGAATTACTCAGCAGAGTGCCAAGGCTCTCCACTACTGGGTTTTTAGAGAGCCCAATAAGGAGCTGGGGCTCATTCCCCCTGCTGAAAACAAACACTCCGCTTGCCACGGAGAAGCCCAACTCCCGCCGACCTCCGCAGGGGCAGAGGGTGCTCAGAGCGCAGGACGGGGCTTGAAAGCCCTGCGGTATCGGGATACTGGGATTGCATCAGCATCGGGAAAGCCCTGGCAGCAGACAGCAGGAACCCGGGGGAGTTTCGGAAGGAAACCCGGGGAGGGAGGCGAGGAGCTAGGGAGCCCCAGGGCTGCTGAGCTCCCCTGCACATCCCGCCTCCCAGCGCGGCGAGCGCGGCACGGCGCTTCTCCGGGCTCACCAGCGCGTTCCTCTTGGCCTGGCCGTCGGCGGCGACGGAGACGGAGCGCGCCACGTGCCTGGCGAGGGCGGCGCTGCCCGGCCGCCCCCGCGGAGTTTCCAGCGGAGCGGCGCGCGGCGGCAGGTGAGAAAACGCATGGAATTCACAAAATTGCCCCATTTCCCCCCCGCTCCCCACCGTGTCTGCACGTTGGGACGCCGTTGGGATTCTCTAGGGAGGGTGATAGGTAGGTAGGTTTTTCCCGCTCGTCCTGCGGCTTTCCAGGCGGGAGATGGGGATCCAGGGTCGGTCTCGCTGTGGCCAGCAGCCTCCCCCTTTCCTTCTCATCCAGTCTGC
>JAVCKT010001431.1:0-15544 GCA_032273925.1 Rhynchotus rufescens
TCGCGTGTCCCATGAGATACGGCCGGCCTGGATTATGGATAACTTGGGAAAGGAGAGGGTTGCCATCAGTGCCTTAAGTCTTGCCAAGTCCCTGGCAAGGGGCTGGCCACCAGAGCAAGGGAAGAGGGAAACCGATACTGGCAGAAATCTGCTTTGTTAGTTTGCTGAGGAGGAGTGAGGGAGCGGGTGGGTGGGAAAAAGGCAGCGGAGACTGGACATCTGCATTGGGAAACAGGAGGAGAATGTCAGAAAGGGACAATAAGTTGCAGAGACACCAGGTCTTGGGGAGGGTGGGAATGGAGCTGGGAAGAAGAGAGGCAGAGCAAGGGGTGGCTGAGCGGCTGCAGTGACCCCGTGCTGCTCACCTGGAGAGTCAGGTACTTCATGTGAACGTGATACTGATGTCTGGTTCCTCTTCATTCCTGCTCCTATATTTAGCTTGGGGAAATTGCTGCATTTGTGTATGTCTTGTTTCTCTTTCCTTTTGCTGGAGCAAATGGAGACTCTTGCAAATCCCCCTTGAAGGAATACCAGCTTTCTATCTGCATATGTGCATGTGTAAGATAGGGCTGTGCCTTCTTGGAGGTTTGGCAAACTCTCCAAGGAACCTTTTGTTGCTTCCTCCTTGGCTGTCCCAAATTGGCTTCCCGATGGAGGAAGTTCAGGTCACATCCGCAAGACCGTGTGACACAGCTCTGAGAACTGATTCTGGCCTTTGTGGATGTCACCCTGAAGTTACCTGGCTGCCTCACAAGTAAGACGAGCCCTGGGAGAGGGCCTGGAGCCAAATGCCAAGTTGTTTTTAAGGGCGGCTTGTATGGGCAAGGTGTACTTGAAGGTTGGGGATGACATCACAGACCTAGAAATAAGACTTTAAAGTATGTGTGCAGTTGCCAACGGCCTCTGCAGGAACCAGTGTGCAAACAAACTGGATACCTGATCCCCACTGTCTGGGACATGGCTTGTATGGTGGTAATCCGCACAGCAGCGAATGGTTTCTATAAATGTCTTGGAAATCAGAATATTATCACAGAGCAAAACATGGTCCTTAAGCTCTGCCAAGAGCTGCAGAGAAGACCCAGGTTTGTGCTGACGCAAGGCTGCTAACAGCGCTCACCTGGTAAAGAGCCAGTGTGCAGCAGGCTCAGTGCTTCTCCATGCAGGTCCTGGGCAGAGCTCTTCTGGAGCTAGGGCTGGCATTTGTGTTGCCTACCACATCTACAAATGGAAGCTAGAAATGAGAAGAGCCAATGCTCTTGTTCTCTCTGGTCCTTCTGCCTCTGGCTGTTAAATGCTGAACATGGTCTTATAAAGAAGCAGACATGGTAGTGGATGGATAGAAGGGTGTATGTTTTGTATGTAACTCATTTTCTGTGGTAAATATTTAATTATTTTAATTAGTGTAAGATTAAAGCTAACATAAAAAGAAATGAATAGATGCTCTGAATGTCCTGAGGGCTCGGTAGCCTCCCTTGCCTTGCAGGGGGACTGCAGCAGGTTCTGCTCCAAAGTGACTTGCTGCATCTGGAAGGTTTGAGAACTGCTGCAGGGCCCCATAGAGCTGAGCTGCAAGTGCCTGAGCAGGCATCAAGGCTGCCTCAAATACTTGGAGTATTGCAAGCACCCGGCTTGAGTGCTGGCAGTAGTTGGTCACCGCTTTTCAAAGAGACCTGCTCTCCAGGATCAAGTGTGCTAGAACTCTTTCCAAGTATTCAGAGTGTGCACCAGCTTTCCAAGTCAGGTGTTCCCGAGGCCCGGAACACGTGTGGCTGCTGTCCTGCTGAATAAGGTATCCTCAAGTTGGTTGAAGTTTTCCTTGCTCTTACATAGGGCAGCAGGAGGGTGTTTGTGTAAAATCAGCACATACAACAGACACTGTTTAAGGGTTAAAAGCTTAGACTGGCTAAATCATCCATTTATCCATTCAGGCTATAGAAGACCAGAACCAGTAAGCAAGTTTAGTTTACAACTCAACATAACCACATGCAATCTTGTTTAACTATGTCCATGAGATAAAATTACTTTTCCATGACATAAGTTAATGCTTGCTGACTAGTAAGGAGATACTTCTCACCCCTCTGTGCCCCAACTATAGAGTTGTTTAGCTTTGGGTTGTAAAGTCAGTGGCTCAAACATAAGGATGTCTTAATACAGAGATAAAATATCTGTTTGGTAGTCTGATGTTAGAACCTGTGCAACTCTTGGAGGATTTACTGATTCCCCTTGGTGCGTGAGCTGGGTGGTTCTTACTCTCCCTCTGGGGTCTTGACTTTGCTGACCGGTGACAAGCGGGCAAGGAGACCTGCAGGGAGGCAGCCCTGCCAGGAAATGGCCATTTGCCATCGGGAATTTCAGCTAAAACTCATGATTGTAAGTGGTTAGAGGCTCAGCTTAATAAAGGCAAAACCCCGGGACCTGTACTATTCTAGGAAACGGTATGTTTATTTGCCTGGTTGGTTTGAAGACTGTGGTTTGGTTTTTGCCCGTCTTTCCTGTATTTTTAGATTTTGTTCGCTTCTATGGTGTCCTGTTTTTGTGCAGAGTTCCTTGTAATAAAACACAAAGGGACTTTACTTTCCTGTGCAGCTTTTTAGTTTTTCAAGGGATTTTTTAAAGCTTTCCTTATTCTTTCCAATATTTTCTGAAACGGATTTTCAGCAACTCTTCCCTGTCATAAGTCAGCGCGATTTGGGTCTATGTGACCCTACCCAACTTCACATAGTGCATTTTTTGTCTTGCTTTTCTGATTAGCTAGAGGAATCAGATTTCCCCATCGGCTGTCTTCCTATTTTATGTCTCATGATTTGCGAGGATTAACTTTCCTTGCCTTGTTACTGGATCACAAAACGCCTGCTTCTTCTGTACACCTATAGAAATAAATAGCATGGGTTTGACTTGAGCCTTTCCAGACTGGTTGCCCAGCATGAAGAGCCCAGAGGATCGATCCCAGTTTGAACAACCTGCTTATTTACACTTTTAACTACAAGGTTACCTATCCAGCCATGCTTTAGTGTCCCGAGAAAGCCAGGGCTGTTGTTGAGGGGCACCACGTGGGGAATGCAGTGACACGACGGGGCCGCATCTTGTGCATGGTGGGGGCTTTGGAAGCGTTAGTCCCTTTCTGAGCCGGCTTTGAGGTAGTGATTTAATGGAGGGTGACAGCTTTGGCCATGGGCACTGGCTCTGGCTGTGCCGGCCCTCCTGTGCAGCCTCCTGTGTGGCCGTGGCGGCTGCGGCCGGGCCAGGCCGCGTTGGGGCCTGCGGAGGCGCCGGCTCCTCGGTGCTGTGGCGGCGGTGGCGACGCGGCCCGTCGTGTGCGAAATGGCGGCAAAGCGGCGCCCCTTCTCCTTCACCCTCTCCCTGTCGCTCTCTAGCTCGCTTCTCGTGGAAAAGAAGAAATGTTTTGCTCAACGAGAGGCTGCTGCTTTTGCAGTCCGTCTTGCTGAGGGATTTGTGCAGAGCCCCGAGCAAGTTGTTTATTCGGATGGCTGTCTCTAGGGCCAGTAGGTTCTGACATCATGTTTCTCACCAGCTAACCCCTTGTGCTACGTGCAGCAGCTTTTCGTCCCGTCTTGCATTACGGACGAGCCACAGAAAATTAGCTCTTTCTTCCTAAGAGCTTTTTCAAAAGATCCCGTCTTCCATTGCTCCCGACTTCCTCACTTGAGGAACGTGCTGCTTTGGTGCCCAGAACATGGGGTCATTTTTATGGCAGGGGGCAGGGAACCTAATCTGTTGGTACCGTTGCACAGACTTTCATAATTAACCTTTCTGTCCAACTTGAGCAGGGACAGACTTGGAGCTCATATGTGCCAGAGGAAATTATTTATGGTACTGTACTCCTCAATGTGAGAGATGCTTGAGATTTCTTCTCCTCTGAGCTGCTCTTTTCTTTTGCATTTTCCAGCTAATCACAGCCCAAACTGTGAGGTTAGGGGATTGAATACTCTGTGCTTCTGCTCTGGCAACAAGGATGGCCCCATTTGTTTCTTTAAGCCCATAGCTGTTATGTCAACATTTGTTTTTCTTTTTTTCCTCCATCTAGGTGTGTTGTTGTGCTGTTCAATCCTAGAAAAAATAAGCAACACCATATTCTAAACAGCTCCAGGTGAGTGAAGTTTCAAGCTTGTTCTCTGTGGGAGGTGGCTTTCAAGGCTCTTACAGCTTGAGCAAAGTATAAAAGCTCCTGAGAAAACTGTTGCTCCCAGATAAATTCCTGCAGCAAGCGCTGCCTTGGGCAGAGTCTGCCTGCTGGTTTGGCCGTAGCTCCTCCTCATGTGAACTCCTGTTGCTGACTAGGCAACACTTCAAAATATTGTGGCCACATGAGGAAGTTTTTACAAGGCACCAAATGGAGGAGGTTTTACTGGAACCCTGTGGTATCTCGGAGCCAGGACTGATACGGCCCTGCAGCTGCAATAAAAGACACAGATATGAAGATGAACCTTAACTTTTGGAGCTTTCCTGGGGCTGTAGGTGTCCTGCTAGAGATTTGAGCAGGGAATCTCCATGACAAATGTTGGACTTGTGGTAAAGAGAAACTGTTGGCAGGCTATTAGGTGTATTCTGTGTTTTTTTTTTTTTTTTTTTTTTTTTGGTCCCTTTAGTCTGTCCTCTCTAGTCATGACATATCGAAATGAAAGTGCATGCTGGAGGTATTTCAGTGCCATTCTTTCTGTTTTAGGAAAACAATCACAGCCCTTGCTTTCTCTCCAGATGGAAAATACCTGGTTACAGGAGAGGTAAGTGGGAGAGGAAAGAGGGTACACCTTACCCAAATGTCAACAGTTTGGGTCCCGTAAAATCCCTTCTGCTTTTTGACAGGGCTGTGGCCGGTGAAACGTAAGCAGAGCAAGCCTCTGAGCTGCCTTTTTCCAGGGAAATCTATTTTAGCTCTGCATCTCTGTGTGGGCTTTCTGAGTTATGGGTGGCCTTGGGCACTCCTGCTAAGGGTGCACTGATGTGCTCTTCCCTCTAGTCAGCTTGCGAGGAGGCAGCTGTCTTGTGGGGTGGACTCTGAGAGCTGAAGGTAGAGCGAAAAATAAGCCAAAACCACAAAACACTCTCTACTGTAGCGTGAATGGAGAGGACTTGGATGGTCCTTATTCTTGGATTGAGTTTAGGATTGTCCCTTTAGGATTTTGGGAAGTAACTGAAGCCAATAACAGTGTTGTGGAAAAAGTGAAAAGCACATGTGGAATGGAGCTTTAGGAACAGTGACAGAAGATGCTGGTGCCTGTGGTTTGGCTTTGTGCGCGGGGCTGCTGGCGACAGTCGCTTCCTCCCTTCAAACATACTCGGAGGGGAGCATAAGGATGACTGCTCTGCGAGTCTGTTCCGCATTAGAAGCACAAAACATGGCCCATGTGTCACGAGTTCGGAATTACTCGAGTTAAAATCCACCGAGGCGCTGAGCTGCCCTTCCCCGCTGGGCCCGGTTTGCTCTTTGCATCGCTCGTGGTGACTTCGGGCCAGCCGGGGTGCTCGGAGAGCCGCGGGCGAGCACGGGCACGTGCCACGCGGCTCCCTCCGGAGCAGCACGCGGAGCCCTGCCCCGGAGCTGCCGGCGCCGGCTGCTGCCAGGGCAGCTGTCGTGGCTGTAGGAGGTTCCGCACGGCTGAATCCCTGTTGCAATGGTAGGGTTTGGGGGTGGAGGCTACTTCAGCACAACAGAAGTAATGGCAGGTTTTCCATCGGAGCATTAGAGATGTTCTTGTTATTCCGTTTTCTTAATGAGAAGAGGAGATTTCTACTGCTGAAACTTTGTTTTAAATCCCTTTTTATGCTAAAGAACTCTTAATGTATAGAATGTTTTAATATGCATACACACACAAATATGAATATCTTTAATTAAAAAAGAATTATTCCCCCCCCCCCCCCAAGTATTCTGTTCTGAGGATCTTGGTGCTTGTGGATTATTTTTTTGGTTGCTTGTTTATTCTTTAAATCTCTGCTTCTGTTCTTTTCATGTGGGGCATGAAAAGTGAAGATATGTGGGTTTTTTGTTTATTTTCTTGTGTTTTTTCTTTTTGTATTTTTCATACCAATAAGCTACATATTTCAGTTTGAACCTATTTTCATGTAACTGGAAGCTTTGATTAAAAATAGCCTTTCCAGTGAAAGACTTTATACATGAAGGCTGTTTTTTTTTTTTGCCATGTTGCAGGATGTGTCTCGGCTTGCCCTGCTCTCAGGCCACTTCTCTTTTTGGGTGCCCTCCCAAATGCACAAAATCTGAATTATTAATTTGTCCCACAGTGCCCCCTGCTGGACTCAGCAGTCTCCTCGTCATTCACCCTGTGCCCTGTGGGAAATGTGGGAAACGGTCCGGAATGGAGTTGGGTGCCTGAGTTTGGTTCCAGACAGTTGCTCAGGTCTTGGGATGGTTCTGCACACACTAACACTTGAGTTTTCTCTGTGACTAGATCCTCAGGAGAGAGCCTACAGAGATGGTTCCTTGGGCTGCATATTAAATGTCTCTTAAACATTGTAAATGCAGCAGAAAATGGATTTTTTTTTCTCCCCATGAAAGCACAAGTTCCCCATCCATGGGACTTGCGTGGAGCTTGCTGCTGGTGAGCATCTGTTTTGGTGCTGAATGTGAGTCAATTTGTCAGTGCCTTGTGGTGGATACTAAGAGTCTGGGAAATACACATATTTTCAAGTAGAGCAATTATTTTGAAGAGCAACATTTTTTGGCTCATTGTAACATCTTGACAGCAGCCTTGAGACACGAGCTCTGCCATGTAAGAGCAACTGCACCAAATACAGTAAAATGCGACCTCGGCCCTCTTCCAGGCCACAAGAAGTTGCTTGGCAGAGCTGTTTGGGAGACAACATTCCCAATTCTGCATTGCCAGAGCTCTGATTTCTCTTCCCTGTGATCAGGGTTGCCTCTCCCACGCAGTCAAATGACTGACTGAACCCTGACCAGAAAAGGCACCGTTTTGCCTCGTTGCCATGGATATGTTATTTTGCAGGGTACCTTCGTGACAGGCGTCTATACGAATTAATGAATAAGCTCTTGAGTAGGATTCGCCTGTCAGGTGCATTCCTGGACAGCATTTCAACTTGCCTTGTACTTCTCATTTTATTTTAAATAACAAAAAAATTAAATAAAAAAACAGGGTTTAGCAGAAGGTGCTACCTTGGCATTTCCAGGGCCTATGACCTCCTGTTTTTCCGGAGAAATGTAAAACTAGTGTCTGTTCCTTCCCTGTTTCTGTGAGACTGCTTTGCCTACCTTCGCTCAGGCAGTGTGTTCCTGCAGGTGCCTGTGGTGTCAGTGGTGCTGTTGGCCTCCCTGAGGCCTTCTGCAGGTGCTGAGCTCTGCCTGACATCAACAGTCACATCGTGTTTGGGGACAACTTGGCTGGGCTGGTTCAAGATCTCCAGCCTCCGTGTGGTGTTAGGAGCAGAGGATGCCTGCAGAGGGTCTTTTGGTGCGCTAAGTCTGGACATACGTTGTCACATAAAGGTTTTCATGAGCTGGCTGTGAGTTCCCATTGCAAAGTCAGGGATGTGCAGGGAGGTTTCAGTCTTTGGCTCTTCTAGGGGGAGTGTAAGAGGGTTCGAAGGAGAGGAGGGTGTTTGTAGAGTCACAGGAGGCGAGCTCCAACCTCCATGTGGTGATCCCAGCACCTGTATGTCTCTTCCTGAGCTCCCACCCTTTTCTGAGTGGGCCTTTGCTGAGGTGTGCCTGTCGCTGTCCCCGCAGAGCGGCCACATGCCCGCCGTGCGCGTGTGGGACGTGGCCGAGCGCGCGCAGGTGGCGGAGCTGCAGGAGCACAAGTACGGCGTGGCCTGCGTCGCCTTCTCCCCCAGCGCCAAGTACATCGTCTCGGTGGGCTACCAGCACGACATGATTGTCAACGTGTGGTCCTGGAAGGTAAGTTCCCCAAGAAGCTGCGTGGACCGCAGGGTTGATAAACAGGATGATTTTATATGATTTCAATTCTGTCCTGCTTTCTGCTGCTTTTTTTTCCCTTCTTTTCCACTCTTCTTTTGACGTTCATTGACACAGACAAGTTTGGACGTGGGAGAGAGCTATGGTCCCCTAGGGATGATCTAAATCATTTTGAAGGGTTGTTCTCTGTATTCGGAGACGTACGACATCTTGCTGCCTAGTCAGAAAAGCCTGAGCTTCTAAAACCTTGTTAAGGACTTGGGCCTTTTTAGAGGCTTGTTTAAAAACTAATTCCTGGGGCTGAAGGAGGAGACTCTCACCAGGCAGGAGGATTCCTCTTGTGGTTTAGGGGTACTTGAGATGTTCTGGTTTTAATTGCATCAGGATTGATGATACTCCAGGCAAATCCTTGACCTATGAGAAAGGGAACATACATAGAGCACAGTGGCTGTGCTGTCTGTGGAAAATAAAGCCTATGTTTTTTTTAACTAGAAAGCATGTACATATAGGCTGTATAAAAAAGCAAATAAACAAAAAACCCCATATCCGTGTTGCCAGGCTCACATTACAGAAGGCTCTAAGCTGATGTATGAGATAGGGCTAAGCATTTATGCTTTTTCTGGTTTGAGTCAGCTCCTGCTACCTCTTCAGACGCTGTAATGCTCCCTGAAAGAGAAATTCTATGTGACCACAGATACAGATGTTAAATGTCATATTGTGCAGCTTGTAGTTCTCTGCTCGTGTAGTACGTTAACAGCTTCATGATACTTTGAGCTGTACTTTAAACTCTCCCTGTTAGTCCTCTCCTGCATGAGTGGAAGCTTAACCTTGCTATTTTTTGTATAGCTGAGTTTTGTAGTGATAAAACAAGGATGCCTGTATCAACGTAGAAAAGTGTGTGTTCAGCCTCCTGCTTCTTTCTAGTCACACAAATCCCAGTAGTGACTTGGAGAAGAACGTAATGTGTGGGTCTGAGTACAGGCAGCTTTGTTCTACCTTGTTCATGCAAAATTTTTGTTCACTGTGATCCTGATGATCTTTTTTTGCATGAGAGCTTTTAAGGCAAGAACTGTTCCACTCTTCTGTGCTGAAGAACACTCTCTAAATATATGTTCCAGACTCTGTCAGGAGGTACAGCGTCTCTTTGTGAACTGGGTGCTAGAATTAGAGATAATTGACTTGACAAAAGTCGTAGAAAACTGAGACAAAGAATTGAAACCAGATCTCCCAAAGTACTTCCCTGCAGGTTTTACTGCGGCCTTTATTTCATCTATGGTGCTGCTGCTTCAGTTTCCCTGTTTTTTCCAGGCTGGGGGACTTGGCCACTTGTTTGGTGATGAAAAAGCCCTGGTGTTGGTCAGACCCCCTTCCTCCCATAAGGAAAGACCCCATAAACACATCCTCAGTACTTTGCCGTCAGTCACGTACTACAAGGTGTAAAACCCACCAGAGATGGAGGGGAAGGTTTTTTTAGTTTGTCCTTCCGCTGATCCCTGGAGAACAGGAGAGGAGGAAAGCTGAGTGCCTGTCATCAGCCCTTCTCTTCAGCCAGTGTCTATTCCCCCTTTCTGTCCTTGCCACTCTCTTGCCCTCTTTGACTATTTGAGGTGTGCAGAGAAATATAGCAGACTTTGCTTTCTTCCTTTTGGTGTAAGGCAGAAATGGTCTTTTTTGTCTCCTCTGTCTTTCCATAAAGCTTTATTTCTTGGAGAGAAGAATTATAGTGGAACTGTTAGTGTTTTGCCTGTGGAAAATACCTGTTCCCATCTTGAATGCCTTGCTCTCGTTGCTACCTCAAGGCTAGGAGAGTCCCTGCCCGTGTGCCTTCCCTGTTCAGAAAGGGGAAGAGATTTGCTTGGAGTTCCCTGTGACTGCAAAGGCACCAGGTCGAGGCTCAGCAAGCACGTCCGTGCAGGCGGTGGTGGCTCCTGGCCTGTCCTCAGCCTCGGCAGGGAGGTGGCAGGATGCACAGGAGGGAATTCCGTGCTGCCATGTCAGGGCTGCCGGGGCTGGATGCGGGGGTGACAGGAGAGACTTTGGGTCTCCTTTGCTCGTTGTTGCAGCTTTGGTATTAATATGTGCCTGCAGCTGAAATGAACTTCCTCTGTGTCTGAGCAAAGCAATTAAGCTGTGTAAACAATTATGTTTCCAGAAAAACATTGTGGTGGCAGCCAACAAAGTCTCAAGCAAAGTGACAGCTGTGTCATTCTCGGAGGACTGCAGTTACTTTGTCACTGCTGGAAATCGGCATATCAAGTTCTGGTACCTAGATGACAGCAAAACCTCCAAGGTGAGAGAAGCTGCCAAGCTGTGAGCAGACACTTCCATCTTACAGCAGAGTGAATTTTGCTCTGGGAACCCTTTTTTTTTTTTTTTTTTTTTTTTTTTTTTTTTTTCCTCCTCCTACTCTCTGGGATTCAAGGCTGACTCTCAATCTCCAGCACTTAAGCCACAGTCTCCCCATGGACTGGTAGGAATTGCATGGTGCAACATTACCAAAGGCTTGTCTTATATCCTAGGGAGGGGCTGTGATTCCTGGAGTTGCGCAGCAGCATGTGGTTTCTTTAGCAGTTATATCTTTAGCAGTTATATACACCAAACAACACAAAACAAAAACAGAACAAGAAGTTGTAGTCATTGAGCTCCTTGCAACACAGAGACTGGAAAAACTGTTTGATGTGGGTGTGAGCATCTCAAGAAGCTGTGGTTGTTCTTCCGAAGTGTCAGTCAAAGGTTTTAACCATTTAGCTAGTGGCTTCTGCTCATGGGCATCCAATATGTATTCCACACATGCTCACTTGTTGCTTGGACCCCACCATCTATCAGCATTTGATGCAAGTCACAGATTGTCCATGGAAGGATTGCACTTCTGTGGCTGCTCTGCTGTCTCTGGGTCATGTGTTTGGAAGGTCAATTTTGGTAGCATAAGGAGAGTTTTGTTTCGCTGATTTGCTAATATTGATGATCCCAGGGTACTCTGCAACCTGTGGTCTGTGACAGTAAAATTTCACACCTTCTCTCTTTGTACTCTTCAACCCTCTGTGTTTGAGGAACTTCTGAGGCCCTGAGGGCTTGATGTTTCAGCAGATGTCTGTCTGGCCTGCTCTCTTCCTAACATTGTTTTTTGTTGATAGGTGAATGCCACAGTCCCCTTGCTGGGTCGCTCCGGTTTGCTTGGGGAACTGAGGAACAACTTCTTCGCAGATGTGGCATGTGGAAGGGGCAAGAAGGCTGACAGCACCTTCTGTATCACGTCCTCAGGCCTGTTGTGTGAATTCAACGAGAAAAGGCTGCTGGACAAGTGGGTGGAGTTGAGGGTGAGTTGTGTCTTGTCCTGTCCTCTGATGTTAGTGCCTGCTGAAGCAGCAAGAGCAACAATAAATGCATTGAGAGAGCACAAGCCAGCCACCAGCAGTGCAAGTTAGTGACTCTGAGGAGAATTTGGGTTTCTGCCACTTGGTGATTTACACGGGTTGGGAGGCTAGACACAAATGCCATTGCCTCTTTGCAAAGGGATTTTATTAATCCCTGAAGCTCTTCCGTTCTCAAGCTTTACTGTTATAGCTACTGCCCTGCTGGCAAAGCAGTGTCCTCATGTAGCTTTGGCAACCTCTGTGTTGTCCCTCCCAAATTGACCTAGACAATAGGAGGATTCTGATCCCTCTCCTCTCTGCAGTGTCTTGCTTGGCTTGTGCATTTCAAATGCAACTTCCCAATTCAGTAGTGGGTTTGGTTATTGAAAACTGCCAGCTTAGCCTGTAGTTAAGACTTCAGCAGGGCTTTTTCCTTTCAACTAAATTCAAGATATTCACCTGAAAGTATCCAGTGTTGAAACCAAGGCAAAATATCTCCTTAATTCAAGTGAAATACCTCTTCTTTTCTTTCCTTCCTTTTCTATAATCTGCTTTTCACTCTTGCTCAGAATACAGACAGCTTCACAGTAAGTCCAACAAGTTTTGCATTGAACTCATCCACTTGTCCATACACTCCATTTTCTACCATTTTCAGCCATTTGTACAAATTCCAATGGGAGTGATGGGGAAGATCATTTTTTCCTTTCTTGTTCTGTTGTGACAAGTAATATATTGGTGTGGTAGTACATGGTGCAGTGCTCCTTCCCTGTCAGTGGTGCTGAGTATCACAGAGGAGCAAAAGGTAATGTTCAGAGTGAGACTCAGCTGGAGCCAATGTGCTGCTCTCCCAACCTCCCCTGGCAGGAATGTCCTTATTTTGGGAGAGGAGCTGACCTTTGGAGCACTTTCCTTAGCCACTGGAATCTGCAGTGGACCATGGCCAGAAACCTCCTCAAAGGAAATTGGGACTTCTAGGTTTTTCCTTGTTCCAGGGGGCTAAACTTCAGCTCACCTCAGCTCTTCTGACCATGACATGATTCCTTTGTCTGTCACTTTGCTCTTCTTTCTGTCATGTGTTTGGTGACTTTTGAAGCGAGTGCGTGTTGCTCACTGGCTGCCTTGTGTGCTGTGTCCTCCCCAGACCACTGTGGCCAACTGCATCTCGGTGAATCATGACTACATCTTCTGCGGCTGCGCCGACGGCACCGTGCGCATTTTCAACCCCCTGAACCTTCACTTTGTCACCACGCTGCCCAAGCCGCATTTCTTGGGGACGGATATCGCGAGCGTGACAGAAGCCAGGTATCGTGGAGGGGATGGAAGGCAGCAAAGGTGCCCTCATTCTAGGGAAATACCATGTCTACAGCAATGCACTGTGTTTCTTTTTTTTTTTTTCCCTCTTGTATTTCAACCATTTTTCACTAAACTTTTGGGAGGAAGCAACAGGATAAGTACAGGCAGCACTGTATAGACCTGCTTGGGATGGCCAGTGAAAGAGCTAGAAAAAGGAACTATTTTCCTTGATTCAATGTTACCAGTTTTGGTAGTGCTAATTCAACCAATCATGTCTTCTGACCCTTTAAAAGTACCCTCTGTGGCATCTATATGTGTCAGTCAAGCACAGATATTCACGTGACTTAGGCCTGCCTTTGTATGGCTGATTATGATCTCAACAGCCTTTTTCTTTTCTTTTTTCTCTCTCTTTTTTTTTTATTTTTAATTTCAAAAAGCTGGAAAACACAGAGCTCCTTATTATCCCTTTGCATGCCAGAGCTTCTCTGTAGGATGCCAGTCACCCACAATGAACTGCCCACACTGTGTTAATGACTTGATGTTTTTGATAGATCTGGGCTGTTCCTTTCTATCCCTCTGTCCCTCACAGTTTTGTGCTTGCTGGAGCAGGGGTCCCAGTTGTCTGGGGTACTGTGTACACTTTGGCCCTCACCCCCAGATTGCTATTAGTCCTTATTAGTTCCTTGCTGTCAGCCCTGGCCCTCTGACTGTAATCTTCAATACCCTTAGCAGCGCTGTGGGCTCAGATCAGAAGAGTAGCTGCTGCTCTGCGTGCCTGGAGGCAGGACTCAACAGTGTGCCCCTGCAGACAGAGTCCTGGGTTCACATCATGTGCCCTAAGTCTAACCTGGGGAACTGGCAGTTGCCTTCTTGTGCAGAGTTCTTCTCTGTGAAGTTTGCCACAGACAGCTTGCCTAGAAAGGGCCATACCCATCTGCAGTTGCCCATCCCGTGAGCTGTTCCGTGCAGCACCAAGTGTGTGGGGGGAAGGCCTGTCCCACAGGCAGCAGCTGGAGCAAAGCATCCCTTTGTGCCTTGTGCTGGGATGCCCCTAGCTCTTGAATGCTGGTGACTGCTCCTATTCATCCCGCTGGTCCCATGCCAGAGCAGCTCCCGCGATAAACTGCAGTCTGTTACGCACACCCCAAAGATGGGTCCTTCTCCTTTGCTTTGAGATCATTGCTGGCTTGGGTTTTGCCAACTGCTCATGCAGCAGTGAAAGATGATGATCTCCAGTGGTGACCAGGTGGCCTCTTTAATCCTTCAGGGAAAGTCAGATGTCTGTCTGTGGCTGGACTTTGGGCTGTACAGCAAGGGGAATGATTTTTCCCCGGGGTTTTCAGGCCTCTCTTGGGACTGCTTACTGCAGTAGTTGGTCGATAGGCAAGTCTTCCCACCCAGCCTTCCCTCTCTCCTTTCATGGCACAGTTCACCCGGCCATCCCCTTTTGCAGAATCTGAGCTCGGCCTCTTTGCTGCCGCTCCAAGAAGTCACAAGTAACTCGGCTCTGGCTCTCTCTTTGCAGTCGGCTCTTCTCCGGCATGGCTGATGCCAAGTATCCAGACACGATTGCCCTCACCTTTGACCCCACCAACCAGTGGCTTTCCTGTGTGTACAACGACCACAGCCTGTACGTGTGGGATGTCAGAGACCCCAAGAAAGTGGGCAAGGTTTACTCTGCTCTGTACCACTCCTCCTGCGTGTGGAACATCGAGGTAAGGGCAGAGGGGGAATGGTGTCTGCAGAAGCAAGTGTTGGATTATGGCTTGTGGCTGCAGGCATCATCTGAATAGCTGTCACCTTTAAATGCAAGAAGTTAATGCCCTGAGAGTGAGAGAGAAAGAGCTTGGAATGCTTCCAAGGGTGGTTATGGTGTTTGGGCTGGAGTGGGAGCAGTTCTTTAGCTGCATAGCAGTGATTGACCAAGTATTTGACCAAGTATTTGAGATGCAATGTGTTACTGGAGGGGGAAAAAAATGTCCTTATTAAAAAGGTGAGAGATGAGAGAAGGGGCAGAACTGGACAAAGCTGCATGCAGTGGCTTCTCTTACAAAATGCCCATGATTTTATTGTGACCTCTGAAAGTGCTGGAAGTCTATTGCAGCTGGAAGCCTATTGCAGGCTCCTTAAAGGGGTGGTCTACATTCAGGGAACCTCAGCCAGCATTTGTTTGGAAGTGAGAAGAAGCTTTGGTTTTCAAGCAGGCTTTCATGAGGAGAATTCCCGGCTACCTCTGTCCTTTACGGAACAGAGGGCAGCTCTTTCATCTGGTCTTGTTTTGAAGCTTGCTGCTGGTGTCTAGATTGCTGGGTGTAAAAGGATCTCATTCAGCGGTTGATTTTATCCAACTGTAGATGTATCCAGAGGTGAAGGACAACAACCAGTCATGCCTGCCCCCTGGTTCCTTCATCACCTGTTCATCCGACAACACCATTCGCCTGTGGAATACGGAGAGCTCCAACATCCATGGCACAGCTCTGCACCGCAACATCCTCAGCAATGTAAGGTTTAAATCACTCCGTCCGTGTGGGAAAGGGGACTCTTGTACAGTCCAGTGCTTGCCTCTCCATGTTAGCTTCCATGGTCAGTTGTTCTGGAAGACGCATGGGCACTCTCTCTCAGCAATCTGCTCATGGTGGAAATGAAGCTTCTGCTTCCTATGCCAGAGGGTTTTCAAAAGGCATGGACTGACTTGGGTGACCCCTAAAGTCTTCTGAGTTCCTGCTATGGTTCCTCTAACATTTTAATTGCTAGTCCTAGAGCTTGTCTCTGTGCAGGAGAGTCTGATAACTTCCAGAACCAAGGGGAATCTCTTGCAAAGAATGATCTCGATACACAGATGTACAACTTTCCCCTTATGATATTAAGAGGCTGAGTGCTTGCTCCCAGCCAAAACATGCCGTCTGTTACACAAGTACTGCCAGCAAGAGTGCTCTTTTGCCAGGAGTCCAGTTTCTAAGGGGGTTGCTTCACTTTAACTAGTTTATTATTT
>JAVCKT010001431.1:16680-28433 GCA_032273925.1 Rhynchotus rufescens
CCGTTGTGTCCTCAGGACTTGATGAAAATCATCTATGTAGATGATAACACTCAGGTACTCCTGGATACGGACTACAACTCGGGCGGCAGCGCGGACAAAGCGGACGCGCAGGTGCTGGACACGAAGGTGGGGATACGCACGGTGTGCGTGAGCCCTGGCGGGGAGCACCTGGCCTCGGGGGACAGGATAGGCACCCTCAGGTAACCTCGATGGGCAGGATGAGGGCTACGTGTGTGCGAGACTCGCAACTCGATCTTGTTGGGTTTATTAATAATACTGCGATCTGCACTGATGTTCTGTCTTAGGATATATGAGTTGCAGTCTTTGAGAGAGATGCTGAAGGTGGAAGCCCATGACTCTGAGATCCTCTGTCTGGAGTACTCCAAACCTGACACAGGTACATGCATTGGAGCTTCTTTCCTTTAGCTTACGAAAAGCGTGGTGGTAAACAACACAGAATGTGCAACCATTATATGCCTGGGCTTTCTCCTGGTAAACTACTCCTGGATTTCAGAGCAGAATTGTAGCTTTTGATGAGTGGAACCAGGCATGGAAATACTTTTTTCTCTTACTCTTCCATAGGCGAATTGTAGGGGAAGACTGAGACTTTTTCTATCTATTGTTGTCATGAAATCCAGAGGCATTTTATTTTGTCTGTTCTTGCAGTTAACTATGACTTAATGTTTTGTCAATAAGATTTTTGGGAAGAGGTCTTGAAATGATGGCTGGAAAAGCACTTATGTTTTTTCAGTAAAGGTATCTTTACTAGAAAACCCTCTTTATTATTTTACAGGGTTAAAGCTGTTAGCCTCAGCCAGTCGGGATAGGTTGATTCATGTCTTGGATGCTGGAAAGGATTACAGCCTGCAGCAAACCCTGGATGAACATTCCTCTTCCATCACTGCTGTGAAATTTGCAGGTAGGGAGTTGTGGCCTCCTCCAAAGCTGGATTTTCAGTGGTGCCGCTGTCTCATTGTAGCTGCTAACCAGCTCTAACTGCTTAAATACTAGTGTAGGCCAGGCTAAAGCTGTCACTGCTTTTTTTGTCATCCTCTGTAGCTGCAGTCCTAACAGAAGGTGGTCCTCTTTTTTTTTTTTTTTTTGTGAACTTTTGTGAAAAACCCTCTCTTGGCTGAATTTCCCAGTATTTTTTTTTCTAGAAAACTGTTTTCTGCAATGATTCACTCCCCTATTTGATATAACATGGTTACACCCAATCCTTATCTCAGTGAGGAGAGCAGTGGAGCAATGTTGTCTTCAAAAATTACCCGTTTCAGAAGCGTGCTCAATGCTGCAGAACAATGTTAGACTTTACATTCTTCCTAACGGGTCACAGCTCTTTTGCAGTGCTCAGAGATGCTACTGGTGGTCAAAGACATCACTGTGGTGCACTGCCCTATTGCCAGGGAGCAGCAAGGGCTGTTCCACAAGGGAAAGGGGAGCACGACATGAGGGTGACAGGAGAGTACGTGCAGGAGCAGTGACTTCACTGCAAGAGGGCAGTCCCACAGTACCCGAGAGAGGTGGAACAGATCAGGTCCAGTCACAGCTACCAGGCAGTGGTGAGACCAGGTCCAAGGACAAGTCGGGAAGACAAGTGAGTAAGTCAGGGTCAGAATCAGGTTCAGAGACAGCGGCCACCATCAACTGCAATCAGTGATTGCCAGGCAAGTTTGTACTGATAAAGCAGGTCTGAGTTCAAATCGGGTCAGCTAGGTACACAGTTATGGCTGCAGTCCTGCTGCAGGCAGTAACTCAAGTGGTGTCCAAGGACAAGGGCCTCAAAAGCAGCTAAAAGCAGCTCCAAAGTGAAAGGCAGGGACCCTGCTGAGGCTTCTTAACTGTTTGGGGGAGCTTCCATTGAGGTTTCTTCCAGGTTTTTCTCAAGGACCTCCAAGCTCCAAATAGCTCTGTCTTATCAGGATACTGGCCTTGAATACAACCAGCTGAAGTCCTAGAGGGTGGGGGAATGCCCTGCAGACCCTGGCGGCTAAGGCCAGGGCACGAGGTGTGTGGGCTAAATGCAGTCCTGCTCTCGGTGGGTACAGTGATTTATATGAAATTGGATCCATTTCATTATGTTGAATTTTATCTGATTTTGTTCTCTTGAAGGAGCAGATTGGTTACAAGAATGCTTCAGGAAGATGGAGGGTCTGACCCTTCAGTAAGAAAGGGCAGCAAGAAACGTGTCATTGACTTAGAGGACTGAAAAGGGCCTATTAGCTATTTTCAGCTCATAAGCAGCGTGAAACTGCTTTTTTTGCTGTCACATTGCTAAGAGGTGTTCTGGTATGAAGAGAACAGGAAGCATAGCGCTGGGAAGGAAGGCAGAATTATATCCTCATTTGTTGCATGAGGCCTCTATTAAGATTTAATGTGCTTTGAATATTAACAAGTGCTTTGAATGTTAACAAATTCTTGAGAAGGGGCTTCTGCTTTGCTGCACCCTTGTAGTGTGGTAGGAGTCAAGCTTTAGCTGGTCAGGACTGCAGTAAATCACCAACCATATAGGTTTAAACCTCTTTTAAATACCTTCTTTATCTTCCCATCTTTGTTTATCTTTTGATGGGCTCCTGTCTCTCTGTTCCAGCTAATGATGGGAAAGTGCGAATGATCAGCTGTGGGGCAGACAAAAGCATCTATTTCCGCACTGCGCAGAAGGTAATGCGCTGTGTACTACTTTTAATCTCCTTTCTGCAAAGGAACCACTTTAAAGACCTACCTATATCAGTCTCTTTTTGTGAGTTTGCTGTTATTTCATGCTGGGTATCTTCTATTGTGACTCAGTGCAAGAGATTGCAGTAGGAGAAGCTGTTCTGTGAATCATGCAGCTGCTTCCAGCCTGAACTCTCTCACCAGGAGGCAATGTAGAGAACTGTTAGGATATCTGCTCCACTTTCTCTGTGATGCCTCTTGTAAGGAGTGGTGGAAGAGATGGCCGGAGAGAAGAGTTCATTGTGTTTGAAGTCCTGGTTGCTCCCAGCAGGCCAGTGGGAAGTTTGTGCTCGCTGCTTGAAATGGCTCTATTCTATTTACAAGTTTTAAATAATGGGTTAACTCCTTGGCTTTGACGCAGTTCTTCCTCCATGCTTAGACAGGAGAAGGAGTTCAGTTTACCCGAACACATCACATTGTTAGGAAGACCACTCTGTATGACATGGATGTGGACCCCAGCTGGAAATATGCTGCTATTGGTTGCCAAGACCGTAACATCAGGTCAGTCCACTTGTCTCACAAATGTTCTTGCCATCAGTCGTAACTGAATTGGCCAAGGCCTTCCCTGCCTCACATCATTGTTCTTGTAGGTTCTTTGCTACAACATTTCAGTCTGATGTAAACTCTGAAATATAAACTGTTCTTTTTCCCTTACTGCTGAGAAGCCATGGATCTACTTGAGTGTTTGTGTGACTCTCAGCATTTTGCTGAGTTCCTCTGAGCTGCAAAATCTTTGTCTTGGGGGCAGCAGGTATACGTGCCTTAACACATTCCTGAGCTGTGTGGCAAGAACTGCTGCCCAGTGGCAATTTTTGCCTTTAAAGATTTCTCTAGTGAGAGGCTGTGAGTTCCTGTGAAATAGCTGGGATCAGAGGAACCTAAAACTGAACCAGATGTGACTGCGTTTTGACAATTGATATTACTCTGTACTACATTTTTATCCATTTTTCCAATCTATATATCTACCTGCATCTCCAGAGCTAAGGAAACTTTAGTTCTGCAGAAGAATCTCTTAAGTACGCTAGTGAGATGCTGAGAGTTTTGGACGTTAGTTCAATGCCACCTGGTTTTGTATCCTGGTGTAAATAGAGAGTCTGTCCTTTGGTGTGAAGGAGCTACAGGTTGTGACAAGACTTTCTGTCCCTCATCTGACTTCTCCTTCAATGCCATGGGTGCAAAACTTGTTCTTGGTCATCAGCCTGAGAATCAAACTTTTAATCCAGATAATCAGCTTGGTATTTTATCGTTCAGTCTTGGGACGCTGTATTCCTTTGCAGGTTGGTTGTTAAACCACTTAAATGACTGGTGACTATCGTTCACAGACGTCAGAGCTTCTCTTCCTGCAGCTTGGCCCTGTGCCCTATATCCTGTGTGCAATGAGACCTGCCATGAGCAGCAGAAAAGGAAAAGGATCCTGATGATAAGAGCCATGGAGCAGTGCATGGGCATAATGAGTGATGTTATCTTATGTCCAGTGCAATGGTTTAATGAGTGCTGTTATCTCCTCCTAAGGGTTTTCAACATTAGCAGTGGGAAGCAGAAGAAGCTATACAAAGGATCACAAGGTGAAGATGGGACTCTCATCAAAGTAAGCAGTTACAAATTCACTTTTTTTCTCCCTTTTCTTATTCCCAGGTCTGGTTTGGGACTCAAATTTAGGGATAGATCCAGACTGTAATAATGCTTGAACTTTCCTTGTCAGTTATTTGTGTATTACTTGAAATCCTTGAACTCTTGCTTCTTAATTAGCCTGCGTTGATTTTTAAGCACATATTTTCAAACAATCTCAGCCACTAGGCTCAGAAAGCGTAGGCTTTCCAGCTATACAAAGTTGGACATTTGTAATAAACTTAGCCAAGAATTGCTCTTAGCTGGGGAATGCAAAGCATTTAACTAAAAAGGAACTACAAATCTGAATGGAGAAACTCTTCTTCTTACTTGACCTATACGTTGACCCTTATCTTGCTGCTTTCTACCTCCATCTGTACAGGCTGGTAATACCTTTGGATTCTGTCAGACTAAAATGTGAAATGAATGAAGAAATGACAAAGAGAGTGTTTCATTTTTCTCTGTCCTGTGTCTGAAGTGATTCAGAGGTCCACACTGTGATAACAAATAGAACTGCACCAGTATTCATCACAAGATAATCTAGCCCACCTATATGTCAGATTTCTCAAAAGTCAAGAGTATTTCTCTTGAATGCCTCTAAAAAATGGAAGACTTCCTTGGCACCTGCTTTGCAGATCCTTTAGTGCTTCTGGGAAGCCAAAATGCAAATTATCCTTCATTTACTTTATGTTCCAGAAAGGCTTTCTTAATTATCTTCATTAGGATTTATAAGCTGGAGCTGCCTATTGATCAGAATTGGAAAAAAAAAAAGTGAAATCAGTGGAGTGTCAGATGGGTTGCCCCAGAGCAGTTGCAAGTGAAGCGCTCCAAGAGTAAAAGAAACGCAGGAGGAACTGCCCAGGAAAGTCCCTGTTCTCCAGGCAGCCTCGGGACACTGAGCAAACACGGCAGGGACAGCCTCGTTCTGTATTTCCTTGTCACCTGCCTGCTCAGCGTGTCCTGGCGTTGTGGCAGCACAGCCACTTCTCCCAGGGCTTCCCCTGGCAAACCAGGTGTGTTAAAGATGAGTGATGAGGAGCAGTGCCGGCATATTGGAATGTTGTGGAAAAGTTGTGTCCTCCCTAAAGAGGAGAGACCGATTGACATGGCCAAATAGTGTCTCAGGTTTCCAAACAAGCGTCTTTTATGGCATATTTGTTGTCACTGATGTTTTTTTCTGATTTTTAAAATAAGTATTTAGTTCAGCTGAGTAGGTCAACAATATTACTAATGGGCTGGAATAACTAGGTAAAAGGAGGAGAAAAGCAAACCACTGTATTCAGTGTCACCTCTTTTTCTAAACAAAAAGGTAAGTTCTCCTGCTCTGCATCTATGTAATTCCTCATCTGCAACAGCCTTTAGAAGCCAAAGCAATGACGATGAAAAACAAGTGCTGTATTTTATTGCTAATAAGCTCAGGCACTTGATTATATCTTTTAAGACCACAAACTATGAAATGTTTATTGGAGCTGGATTTTTGTTTCTTAATATCATTTATTGTTGCTTTTTCATGAGTAGCCCTTGCAGGGCATCCCTTTTTTTAATGTTGTTTTTTATTCATTTTTAGGGCAGTTATGTAACAAAGGAATGGCAGTTGTCTCTGGAATTTAAACTTTTGTGGAGTGTTGTTCTGAGCTCATAACATACCTCGCAGTTAGCAATGCGGACACAAGCAGGGATACATGAAGCAGAAGATAGAGCAACAAAACAGTATAACAAATTATCTTAACACCCTGCATTCTTTAAAACAAACACTCACTTTTGGCTCATGGAAGCTCTACAAAATACAGGGATCTTTTTATAAATAAAACATCAACAGCAAAGATTTTTTTTTTTGCAGCACTATTGAATTCTTTGTTGATTTCTGTCATCCAGGTTGAAGGCCTTTAATTTTTCACTTAACTCTCCACACTCTGATTTTTCAACCTAAGACAGAATAAGCTGATTTCCATTGAAAATAAGACCCCAATGCATAAAAGGAAATGGGAAAGTGGTTTAAATCAGTCCACTAGCATTTTCCTTGGATAGATATGTTGGAACAGGAATGAAAAATGCAAACTTCCAATAGAAAATATTTTTTTAAAAGGTTTTGCTCTGCCCTCTGGACTGAGCACGAAGGCGAGTGCTGAATTTTCTGTCTGTAGTGAATCTGCCACCATCTGTTCCATTTGGACAGTGTTTTGTGCAGCTTGAAGGCACTTTCTCACCAGGTCTTCGTACTTCTCTCGTCTCCTGAACAGGTGCAAACTGACCCATCTGGTCTTTATATTGCAACCAGTTGTTCTGACAAGAACCTCTCCATCTTTGATTTCTATTCCGGCGAGTGTGTTGCTACCATGTATGGGCATTCAGGTAAGTCATATAAACTTTGGGAAACTGTTTTTTTAGAGGTGGGTCTATAGTAGTAGCATATAGTACTAGTCGAAGCTTTCTGAATGTCCCTCCCTCTCTTCCCCAAATTTTTAAGCATTATAGCTATTTTTGGCTAACTTATATCTGGTTGAAGTTTTAATAACTTTTCCATGGCAATTTTTGCCTCTTTATGTTGCATTCCTAATACGGAAAATATATATATATAAGTGAGTGTGTGTGTACACATGCATGCACATACATACACATTATATATATGCATATTTATATAACTTTTATAAATATACTGTCTGCCAGACATTTCGTTTTGTTTATACAGTTTTTCTAAAGACCTATAAAGAGGTCTGTATGGTTTTTTTGTTGTTAGGTGCATATAAATAAATATATAAATGTGTATATATGTATCTATAAATGTGGGATGTATATACATTATATGTGTGTGTATGTATATTTATATATTTTTTAAATGATAGTTCCTCAGCTCCTACCCTGCAGGCAGTGTTCTATGTTGGGCAAGAAGAGACTTCGTTTTTTCATGCACACTTGGCTGTAAGAAACCCTTTGTATCTTAAATCTAGATCCTGTATTAGAAGCATATAGTGAAAAGGGCAATACTGACCCTGGAAATATGTTGACTTTGATCAGATTTGAAATAGCTGATATGAGCCCAGAAAGACTATTTGGCTAATGATCTGTCCTACTTATTAGAGTAATTCAAGTTTCTTCCCCCTTTTTTTTTTTTTTTTTTTTTTTTTTTTTTTTTTTTTTTTTTTTTTTTTTTTTACCCACACAGAGATTGTAACTGGGATGAAATTCAGTAATGACTGCAAACATCTGATCTCTGTTTCTGGTGACAGGTAAGAGGCATTTGCTTATCAGTGATACCAACTCATGCTCCCTCACATTAGGTCAAAAGTTTCTCCAGGAGGAAGGTGGGACTTCTTTGGAGAGGTGTTTTGTGAAGTTCAGAGCAAGCCCAGAACTTTCAGAATCCTGAATGTGAGTTGTTGGCAAAGGTTGCAGAGCTTTGTCATCCTTCAATAAAGTAAGAAACCAATGTAAAGTGCCTTTAGGACAAAAGTCCCTTTCTGTTTTCAGAGCATAGGTACAATTTCCTCCTAATACTACATACTACTTGGAAAGCAGCTGGAAGGAGACCTGGATGTGCCTGGGCTCTTACCAGCCCCCAGAGCTGAGAGCTGAGCAGTGTAATGCAGCCTGGGACATCTGAACAGCACTGCCAAAACTTGGTCTCGTGGTGCTCCTGTGGGTGAGGCTTCTCAGGCTGCTGCCAGGAGAGGCAGATCTGTCCCCACTCTCTGCTCCTGCCCGTATCATCTTCTCCCCTGCTCCCCTACGCCAGTTGGGTGCTTGCCTGAGCCCTCAACAAATTGATTCAGGTCACTAACTGAGCACCCTCCCCTGCCCGACCTTTCTACTGGCATAGTGAGCAAAATCAGCTCCTCAAAAGCTTAAAAATGCTCGAGTTTCTGCTACCTTCCAGAAACATAGGCATGAGCTGAGCAGCGATCCCCGTGATTTAGCGCAGTGATGCCTTGTTGCTTGTATACATGAGAGGGAGGGAGTCATTTTCTTCACCAGGGGTATAGAGGAGGTAGATGAGAAGTGAGGAAGGGATTCATGGAAAATTTAGCAGTAAGGAGAGGTGCAAGAGCGTCTTTCAAGGAAGAACAGAGAAAACAGTCTATTTATACAGAGCAGCATGTGCAAAGAATAAAGCTGAGAATGGAAAGAAAAATGAGAGGTGAAGAAAGCACAAGGACTGGGGGAACCGTGTGAGGGAAGTGCTGCAAGGCAAAACAGCCACTGCAGGAGAGGTAGGAGGGAGCAGACTGTGCACGGCTTTGCTGAATGCTAATGCTTTGGGAAGTTGCTGCTGCTGTTGCTGCTTCTCTCTAGGTTTGATAGTTGTGGGCGTGGGATATATGAGCAGGCCAGACTGCCTTTCTGAGTCGCATTTCCTGCTTTTCAGTATTGTCTCAGCAGCAAATTGTAGCTGCTGCTGTGCTCAATGGAGCTGCTGTTGGAGGGAAGCAGCTGAGTGCCCCGGGTTGCCAGAGCTCCCAGCAGCAGAGCTGCAAAATTGTCTTGTGGCTAAAAGCTGCGGAGGGGGATGACAACGTCCTCACTGTGGAGGGGAAGTCTCTGTATCTGTGTGTGACTTTGGTAGGTGGGAGGGACGTTCCTGAGATTCATCTGTGTAATTGTACCCAACTTGACAGGGACAATGCGTGAAATAAAAAGAACTAGTTAGCAGTGAGGTTAAATTTTGAAGAAAATATTGATTATTTTATATTCTAGCAACTTCAGAGAATACTGCATCTCATCTCATGTGATGGAGAGTTTTACTTTTTAGCCTTGTTTCCAAAGAAAAGGAGACTCATGAGATCACAGTGTTTGTTTTCCTTTCTTAAAAGCTATTAATCCGTTGACCAAGTTGACTCTAATTGTGTATAAGTTTCATGGAGGTAGTCAGAGTAGAGCCACATTAGGAATACCTTGACTGAATAAAAAAATGGTCCAGTATAATCTTAATCATTGCAGCACCATAGCAAATCTGTGGGAGAGGCATTGTGAGGGTCTTGCCCAAAGGAGTTGAAGTAGAGGTTGCAGCTTAGCCATTGCTAGAGGATGCAAAAGATATTGTGCAAAAGGCTCCGTTTATCCTGCTAACTGTGGAGTGACTTTGTATGGCATTTCCATCAGCAGCTGCTCAGGTGGGGAAATAAAGGTGTAGGCTCAGGCATGAGCCTGTGCAAATACTTGTGCAGTCCCTCTTGTCCACAGGAAGTCTTTGCAGGCAGGTTGGCCTTTCTGTCACGAGGCTTGTGATGGGATTGAGTTTCCATAAAGCCATGCCTATGTGTGTCTCTGTGCCCTGCCACAGATGGAGGGGCCCTTGTTTGCCTCTGCAAGGGCAACTGATGGTCGCTGTGAATGAACTAGACTTCACCTCAGCTTTACCTTCCCTCTGTCTTTCAGCTGCATCTTCATATGGCGCCTGAGCTCGGAGATGACCATCAACATGCGGCAGCGACTGTCCGACATGAGGCAGAGGGGGAAGCAGGCAGAAAAGTCTCCTCCACACAAGACAGCTGGACTCATGAGGTGAGCAGAGTGGACTGAGAGCATCTTGCAGGCTTTATGAGCGTTTAATGTGAGAATGCTGGGCAGTGGGATCAAACTGCAAAATTTCTGTTGCTTTTACCAATTAATGTCTTCTTAGTCTTCTGTTGGGTTTGCTCTAGTGTGTTGTGTCTGTTGGTGTTCTTTGATATGTTTATGTCTGTGTTTTGAATGCAGAAGCCTGACTCTGATCTTCCAGACAGGCTCGCCCAGTGTTGCTTCACTGATCGCAATGTGTTTGCGATGCCACTTGACTCTTAATTTATTCTAATGATGTGATCAGAAACTTTTAATAAGCAGCTTACCTAGCAGTACTAAGAACTGGTACAGAGCAGTTTCAGCTAGGAAAGCCCTGTACCTTCATGAATAAAGTTCTCTGGGTATTGGCTGAAAATTTAAAGGCTACTTTCTGCAGTGGTGGTACTGAAATTCACCTGTGATCCTTATGTTTGCCACGCTCCTCATAGTTCGGAATGAGTCTTAGCTTTCCCTTACAGTTGTGCTGTTTCTTTGTTACCTTTTTGCAGGACAATTTAAAGAAAATCACCTAAATATTTAACTTTGGGAAAAGTTCTTGCCAGTCAAATCAAGCATTTTCTTTTTCCTCTGTAAACAGCATATCTAAAAACAAACCCCTACAGCCAACAAATTGAATAGTTCTAAATTGATCTGGTGACCCATCTTTAAAAAAGACTTTAAAAAGGTTTTTAAACACAGTCCCTGTTTTAAACTGAACAAGAGTGACAGGGGATTGTGGACTGCTGATGTAAAGTATTTGGCTGCTCTGCAGTTAGTAATTAGCTGAAACTAATTTGGCTGTGAGCACTGAAAGAGAGAGACGTCTGACATCCTCACCAGGCTGATGGGGGATTAAAGCGAAGAAAAAGAATTCAGAGATTGTTTTTGTTGTTTTTATGTTGTGCCCCACAATTTTCCTTTTCCCAATGGCTAGAAGTTCTGGATATAAAAGTACCAAAGGAGGGCTTCACACAGGGGTTGTTAAAGCATCACAAGGACCTTCCCCTCCCGTTGTGAGCAAAGTGTGTCAGAACAAGTCTGTCTGCATACTTTTATTTGGGGAAAGCTTGGTCTGCTCACGCTTGAAACGTCTCTTGTCTAATAGGCACTTCCAGCAGTGATGCTGGGGGAATTTTCTAGCCAAAATGCTGGAGCTGTCAAGCACTGTGCTTTTTATAGCAGACTCCATCGCTCCAGCAGCTGCAGCCTTGCCTTACTGAGGCGCAGCCCGTGGCAGATAATCCCAGTTCTCTTCCGCGTTAGGTGAGACTAGTTTCCGTCTCCGGCCCTTGTTGAAGGGCGGTGTTAATGCCACGCCAAGCCCAGCACTTTGATGAACTCGTTTGGTAGCCTCTTTGCAAGCCTGGAGCCTCCTTGTCTGGTCAGCTTTGCAAGCTTGTGCTCAGTTTTAATCGAGCGCTGTGGTCATCGGATATCAGCAAAGACTTAGTGCCAGAGCCTTTTGGATTGGGACTCACTATGGAGGAAGAGCCCATGGGACCGGTCTTACTGAGGTGGGAGAAAGGAACTTGAGTAAGAATGGTTTTTAGATGCCCTGTGCTTGTTCTGCTTGTGTTTCCGAGCTGTGTGTAGGTTGCAGAGGAGAGTGGGGTTGTGCCTTGAGGTGCAGGACTGGCTCAGAACTAACAATATAACATAAGAATATAGCGTAACAAAACTCCCTGCCTGGTGATGTGTCACTTTTTATACACGATTGTATCTAGAATGATATTGTTGGAATGTGCTGGGGCTAATGCGTTCTGCCAGTCCCTTAATATGGAGGTATCACAAGGTAAATAATCAGAATGATATCGGGGAGGCAAAGTGGAGCTGATGAGGCAGTGGGGAGCTGCACGTTTCCATGTGAGGACGGTGTTACTTTTTGGGGCTTCCCT